>JAWWEN010030076.1:0-15684 GCA_035582955.1 Sycophila texana | reverse complement strand
CCCCCCCCCCCCCCCCCCCCCCCCCCCCCCCCCCCCCCCCCCCCCCCCCCCCCCCCCCCCCCCCCCCCCCCCCCGCGTGTCGTCTGCCTTTTAAATTCGTTAAATGGCAACTCGATACCAGCCGCTCGCTCGAATTCCATCCTGGACAAAGCGACGTTCCGCGGTTCTCTCCCCCCCTTCCCCCCTTCTTGTTTCGCATATATGCACATATCGTCGGAGAGCGTCGCGTGTGCGCGCACTTCTCTCTTTCTACGTATATGTGTGTCCGCCTCTCTCTCTTGCACTCTATCTCTCTCTACGATCGTACTTTACGTCTAATTCCTCCTCTCTTGTCTTTGACCGACCGCCCCTCCGCGCTCCGCTTTTTCCCTCTCCCCCTGCAGCCGCAGTCTCGCCGGGTGATAGGCGACTTTGGCGGCGGCCTCTTTTCTGCTCTCTGCCGATGACTCCCCCCGCGAGGTATTCGTAAAAAAGGAGGAATGCCACGAACGCCAGTACGTCATTCTGTCGTGACGAGAAATCCCATCCCCCCCCCCTGCCCCCTCGCTTCTTTATACTTTGTCGAGATACGCGCGATGCAAAACGCGAGGCCGCGGTCTTGCACTGACTAATACAGACGGGCGGCGGCAATACCCCGAGACATAGAAAATATCGCGTGATTTTTGTCAACGATATTGTTCGAGTCGCGCCACCGTCAGAGTCTCTCTGAAGGAAATTTATTCGGGAATTTTTGCGAAAAGAGCATGTCGAGAAGTTATCGTTCCCCCGGGGGTATTATAGACTCTTTTTGTTTCGTTTGTGGTTTATTGTTAATGTTTGCTTGTTTTTTTTGCGTCGACGGGTGGACGGGATAAGTTTGTCTCTCTTCAGTTTTTAACGACTTTGGATGCGGGGATCTGGTTCCGCTTTGAGGTGGCGTTCAATTTAAGAGTAGCAATTTTGCATTCGATTGTGCGTGGTCCGCGCGGCCTCAATTTGTTCGGTTCCTTAGAGGCACAATCAACAATTGAGAGACTTCATTGTGCATGCAAATTCAATTTTCTTGCACAAAAGTACTTAAAATTGAAAAAATAAAGTGAAACGTTCGTGCGTCAACAAAGAAGTAGGAAACGACTCGATGTTATGAAAATACAAGAAAGTGTATCTTGAACGACGTTTAAATGACTTAACAATCATTCGGTGTATTATTTTCGGTGAACAATAGAAATATCTTGTTAATGAGTTATTCGATATTGCGCCAATTTAAAAATTTTGAAACGATTGTTGTATTGACCTTTTTTTCATTTTCGCGACGTTATTAGTGTCCTGTATTAAAATAAACCAACCTTTTATTTTTTAATGAATTAAAAAGGTCAATTTGCTGCAAAAATAATTTGTGCACAGTGGCTAATAAATTGCTTTTATAACATTTGTCAATGTAATTGTACACGCAAAAAGTAATTACTTCGATTCGCCAACGAGCGACTGTAATCTGAATCAATAAAAAATTGTCGTACCCAAAATGTAAGGAATTATTGTTATGTTAAATATTAAATTGTTGTAATTATATTATTATTACTTAATCAGTTAATACATACGGTAAATATTCATTGAATTTTAATTGTTCATTTTATCAAACAAAAATGATTTTTCTGATAAAAGAGCCAATACTTTACGAATGCAATCATAAACTCCATCACAAAAAATTTTAAATCATTGGATAAAAATATACTTAATAATAAAAAGGACCTAAAGCAGTCCGATTTAACTTGTACTTCGTATTAAAAAACTGTACATTCAATGACAAACGGCGAATATCGCTCTAAACTTATCAAGAAAAACTAAATATTCTATCATTTATTTCTACTAAAATTTTGGAATCCTCGATCTTGCTTTTTTATACTTGCCTCATTTATTCCCTTCGTACGTCACAAACGTACGGCGTTTACCACGCGCGGCAAAAAATTTAATAAAAAATATTGCATATCAAATTTCTCAGGAAAAATTTCCCGCACGTGTTATTAGAACAGTTCAAAGAACGATATCAGATGTCAAGAATAAAAAATGAATTGAAATTTTTTTTTCCGGGTACTTACTCAACCGACACCCCGTAAAATCAGCAAAGAAGAGCAGTACACCGAAATCGTCACCGATCGCCTCCCCCGCGTCCAGTCCGCCGCGTGCGCGCGCGACTCCCGAACAAAAGACCGCCCCTCGTCCCATCGCGCCGTCCACTCGACCGTCTTTTTTTATTTGCGCGTGTGGTCTTTTACTCTCGATTTTAGAGACACGAAAAAAAAACTCCGCTCTCTTTGTGCCCCTTCGCCTCTTTATGCCGGATCCTCGCCTCCTTTGCTCTTTCGTTCGCTTTCTTCCCCTCCCGTCGGTCTCTCTCTTTTTCTCTGTAATTCTCTCTCTTTTTTTCGAGATTCGCCGGCTTTTTTTCCAACACGTGTCTTTAGATGAAAGTGCGGGAGGCGCACGAAAAAAAAAACGAAGCAATGGCGTTTTGAATCGGCGACGCGAGGTAGGGGATTCGTTTGAAAATGAGTTTTTTTTTTGCGAGCTCGCTCGGAGTTTCAGAGAAAATTAAAAGAATGCGCCGGCGTGTGCGAATACGCGCCCGCTAAGGATAAAGGAGTTATTTTTGTCCGCATAATATTTTCGGCGCCTCTTTGAGAGCTGCACATTATAGCGCTAATGGACACAAGTAATATTTTCTTTCTTCGTTTTTTTTTCTTTTTTTGTTGCAAAAAATTTCCAATTTAATGTAAAACTCGAGGAAGGAGAAGTATAAAAGCGAAGCTGGCAAGTGAGCGAATGTCTGGTGGGTACATAAATTCTATTAAAAAATTGAAATTTCCTATAGTCGACTTTAATGCGATGCAAAATTTTTAAATTTACTTTTAAATAAGTGTTTAAAGATTTTAACGACTCTTCAACGTGGTTGAAAGATTGGCTTTATCAAATATCCATTTTTAACATTTGCAATGTCGCTCAGTGGACAATTTCTTTGGGCATTACTGCGACGTGCTGTTTATTAAATTAGTTTGAGAAATTTTGTCAACAAATGTCGCCTGTAAAAATATTTCAGTAATGAACGAAGAAAAAATAACTGAAATGAACTTTAAAATTCCATTAAGGAAGAGACTCTACATTTATTTGATCGACAATTATCTATTTTTTGAATGCAATATTAATAAAAGAAGATACCATATATATATACATTGTATTGCAGCCTGTGGATATTGTACACGTAGTATCGATTTTTCGTTTATACTACATATCCGATGGTACTTTTTATGTAGAGATCTCGTTACTTAATAAAACTGAACGATTTTGAGCGAGCCGAAATGGATAAGCTCGACTCGTATTATCAGCAAATAAATAAAAAATTATCCGCCGCCGTGGAAAAAGGGTCGGGGCGTCTTATGCGAGAGCACTATGTATTCTTGGATGCAATAAAGCTGTTTTGTTAGAATTTTTATAGGCTTGAATTCGCCTATGCCCAAGAAATGCCCCATAAAAGCTTGATAAGGCGTGGACTTTTTTATGCGAATACATAAAGCGCCGACTACTTTTTTTTTTCATCTCCGCCCTCCCCTCCCCATTCTTTTTCCCTCGTCCTTAAAAAAAAAACTTTTTTACTTTATATTTCGCATTAAAAAAGTCCGAATCCGATAAATTTCTTATAAGACGTATTCCTCGGAGCGAGCGCGCCACGGGTTATGGCACATAACGGGGCTCGTTTCATTAAAAAAAAAGTGTATTTTCTGGTCCCATAAACAAATCTTATCAGTGGTCCAATCCCAGTGATCGTTTCAAACTGTAAGGAAAGCTCAAACTATAGTTTTCAGTTTTGCATCTAATTTTACAGTTTGCCGTACACCCTGTATACTCTTTCAGCGAAATGTTCGCTTCGAAAATATTTCATTTTTTATTTCACGAGATCGTCAATTTTAAAATATGAAATTCTAACTTATTTTATAATATAAATAGTTTTATTTTATTCCCAATTGACCTTTTGTTACTTTTTAGTAGTTGACATTGCTTTTAATATTTTTGTTATTCGCTGGTCTAAACAATTTCACCGCGATTAGTTACTAGATAAAACCATTTTGCTTGGGTTATGTCCTACGAAGTTGTTATTTTACCGATGATTGTAATTAATCCAGTTATTAGTAACAAGACTTTGTACAAAATGTACATCATTAGATACGAGTGCAATTAATCCGTCTCGTTTTCATTTCTTTATTTCGTCCAGCGATTAAAAGCAAAATGTTAAACAGCGAAATGGAGTGTAATTAAAAGCTGAAAAAAAATTCATTTTCCAAATATGAATATTGATCCGCGAAATTTCGCGGTAATGTTTTCATACTGTGCGCTTTTAAACGTTTATCAAAGGTTGAAACGAGCGCGTCTCCCACCCTTACCAAAGACTCAATTTTTAACATGCCGACCCGGCCAAATCATTGTTGAAAAGCTCTCTTTGTTGAGCAACTAATTTGCGCAGCTGGGCTTCCTCACCGAGAAAAGGAGGAAAACAAAAAACGCGCGACTCGAAAAAAAGTGGCCAGCTTTCGAAACGCGCGGTATAAAAACTGAAAACACTCGCACGTGGAAAGAGCGGGGTCCCTTTTGCCAAACTCTCGGCGTGATGTTACTCGCGTAATTACATTGGCCGTTCTCTTGCGATTTTCGTTTTTTCTTTTTTTTTTCTGAGAGAGAGAGAGGCGCGCGGATTTGCCGCGGCGCACAAAATTTTGTAATTTGCAAAGTAACGAAGCCCACGGCGATTGCACAGTTAATTACCGAGGGGATGGAGAGAGCCGCGGGTGATGGTGCGCTTCAGAAGGGCGCACGTCGAAATTTTTTTTTTTTTTTTTTTTGGCGCGATCCCGCTAATTTGATGGAGTGCGCGAGGTGCGAAGTGTGAAAGTCTCGGCCTTCGTCGGGAAAAGCTGAACTCGACGCGCAGCTGATAATTGACCTGGTCAATATGGGAGTCGAGAGAAGCCGACGTCGACTCGTGCGAATTTTGGTTTTGTAGGTCATCAGTTACACCAGGATTATCTTCAAAGGTTTATTTATTTATTTAATTAGTTTAGACGTTACCTGGAACTTTTTATTTTTATTTTTTTAAATAGCAGGCGATTTAATTAGATTTTTTTAATATAGCGTTGTGCAGCAGTTGAATATTTTTTGCTGAGAAAATTTAATTTATATGAATAATAAATGAGGATATCGTTTATTGAAATTTTATGAATGGGAAGTACATAAAGTTCTTATGAAAATAATTTAGAATAGTATTGAATTACTTCAAAAATAGAAATAATATATGAAGTTATTAATTTCATTAAAATAGTTAGCTTTATTAGAAACTTTATTAAATATTAAATTATCAAACGTCATATTAATATTTGCAAATAATCTTTGAAGAATGAAATTGTTTTATAGATATTTATACATAGAGCACGTATTTATTTTTATAGCTTTTTATGTGATCCAGATTTAAATATTCTCATAGAACAATTATTGAGTATTAAATGATAACTTTTAAAGAGCCAATTATACTAAAGTAATATAATTTTAATTTACAACTGGGCCATCGAAAACTAATAAGATAATAGCTATCCGGACAGAAAACGGAAACTGGAATGTTATCATGGAAAGAAAAAGTAAGTAGGTTCTACTGTTTTTCGCAAGTAAAATCTACTTAATGATGAAAACAGTAAAATAACTTAATAAAATCAGTTATATTAACTTATCTGTAAGTCGAAATAACACTTTATTTGATAAGTTAAAGCTTCTTACAGAAAACCGTAGAAAGTCCTTTTGAAAAACAGTAGAATTTTCTTTTTGAATTGTAGATTATTTTATTTTTATTTAAATAAAGTTGCAAATGTATAGTAATTATTAATATTTCTGATCGTCAGTTATTTAAGGAAATATTTGAGTATATAAAGGAAACATTTTGTATTTAAAAAAAATGTTAACAAATTTACAAGGGTTTTCCTTCAAAAAATTTTCTATTACGTTTTTTAACGTAATTTTTACGGGAAAATTCTTTCAGTGTAGTATCTACAAAAAGGAGAATCTACTGTCTAGAAACAGAAGAAACTCCTCTTTCAGAAAAAGGAGAATCTACTTACTAGAAACAGTACTAACAACGTTTTCAAAACAGTAGAATCTACTTATAGATACAGGACAAAATCCTTTTTCGGAACAGTAGAATCTACTTACTAAAAGCAGTAATAACTCGTTTTTCGAAACAGCAGATACTACTTACAGTGTTAAGTTAGTTTAACTAATTAAACCGTTAAGTAGATTTTACTTGACTAACAAGATAATCCTACACCGAAAAAAAATGGAGACCAAATACTCCTAATTGTTGGAGCCTATTAGTCCTACAACATGCAGGGATGACTGGCTCCCGCGCGTAGGAACGTAAAGCTCCCGCAACAAGGGTGCTTCCTGCACTCCCTGCTCGAGTCCATCACGGGATAAGGAGTTAAAGCGCTCCTTTGCGGGAGCGTTCCGTTCCTACGCGAGGGAGTCAGTCATCCCGTTAAGGCGGGCAGTATCTTCTTTTTTCGGTGATCTGATTCTTCCGAAAGTTATTTTAACTTGACACTTGGCAGTTGAATCTACAGCGCAAACAGTAGAATCTATATACTTTTTATTTTTTTCCGTGATACCACTAAAATCAGTTTTCCTTAGTAGCTTTGCGTAAAATTTTAATAATCATTCAATAAAAATTTCAGTAAATTATTGGTCATTAATATCCAATAATTATTCAATAAATTTTCTTTAATACATTGACTAGCTGGATATATTTTTAATCAATTTGAAATTTGAATTAAGCTGCTTACTTTTCTGTTTAATATTAATTAATATTTAATAATTTTTGTGTTTATTAAGATTATTTAATAATAATCTGCAAATTCTTTAAACTCTAATTAAAACAACGAATCAATAATTCAAATTCTATATTGACATTTTAGCAGAGTCAATTCCAAACTCCTCATTCCATCGTTAAATCTTCGAAATTTCACTTTAAATACAGCGTCTGACGAGGAAACGGAAACCTAAAGCTCATCTCCGCGAAATTCAATTTTCTCAGGCGCCATCCTTCAATTGCACCAGCAAAATCAACTTCAGCCCACGATCAACCAACGTCTTAAGTCCGCTCGAGATTCGATAAACACGAAGCATCCATTTCCCGTTAGAAAAAAAAAAGAGAAAAAAAAAGGGCGTATAATTTTCCGGAGAGGGAAAGGGAGAGCGCGTGCCGGAAACGTCGTTAGCGGGAAAACGAGCGCGTAAATGCAGTCGCTCGGCCGGAAACTCTGGGCGTTTCGCGACCGAAAAGCGCCGGGCCCGAAGGAAAAGTTCATAAAGCCGTTTAGCCGCCGCGGTAATTCGCTCGTCGCGCGCGCCTCTTCCCCTCTTTTTTTTTCTCGTTCGCGCGCGGAATACCGAAATCTCCCGCCGCCTAATTACGCCGCTTTTTATTTACATTGTAATTGCCCCCAGGGCGATGGCAATCGGGCGCTTTTTTTTCACAGTCGCGCCGGAAATTTAATAACCGAGCCCCACCGGCGAGATCGCTTAGCTTCTTTTCATTTTTTTTTTCATTTTGTTAATTCGATAATGAAATTTTTTGAAACGATTCGAACACGAGGCTCTTCACGCGCGCGCATGCGAATTCAAATATTAGTCCTCGCGAACATGCGGCTTAGGAAAAGCACGCCGCGATCCTCGTGCTTAAACGCAGCGAAAAAGTATTTACGAGGCCCGTTATTGAAGTGCGGCAAACGGAATTCGCCTTTTTTGCTCGATTTAATAAATATGCACTATGCGGCGCGGTCGCGCTCCTTTTTTCAGTGTTGCTCCCTTTTTTTCGTCAGAGCGCGCGAGCTCCGTTTCCATAGAATTTTTTGTGTTTGTTTTTTTGTTTGTTATAACCCTCCCTCCCCAGCAGCAGCGAGATGTCGAAGTGCGCTGTTTTAATTTACGTTAAAAAAAAAAAGCGGATTGTTGCGATCGATTTTCAAATTCCGCGAAATTTCAAATGAACGCGACTAAAAAATTCTATTACTTTTATATAGATTGAACCGCTTCCCGGCACCGGGGGTATTTCAATTATAACGGATTTTTATATGTCGAAATAAAGGAGGGGCCTTCCTCCTCCCACCCACCGAAACTTTTAAGCCGGATAACGTTGTAGAATTCGAACTTTTTTTTCCATCCGCCGCCGCGCCCGCGCGTTTGAATAATAAATAACTTTTAATTTCCAGCCGCGCGAGCTCCGCCCGCAGAATTTTCAATTTCCCTCGCTTTTCCAATAAACCATAACGAGATGGTTCCAGGTCCCACCGAGAAATGTAAAAGACAAAAAAAAAAAAAGAAAAAACAGGGAGAGAGGAGAGAGAAGGAAGTTAAGAGAAGTGGGGAAATAAATCCTGAAGCACAAGCGCGACCGGCGAAAATTGCGCGGTCCTCAAGATGCAAATGTCCGAGGCGACTTTAATTGAATTCGCCGAAAGACTGATAACTGCGGCGAGTTAACGAGCGGCCTGAAGGAATCCAGACGATCGTCTCGCGGACGCATAAACAACGGCGCCTCCGCGGCCAAATCGGTAATGCGCTCGACCAGATGGAGAGAGAGAGAGAGGCGCACGCGCGAAGCGAACCCGTTCTTTCTTTGAGTCACAGTCGAGCGCACGTCTCTCGGTGTACAGTGCCCCCCCCCCCTTCGTTACTCCCCCTCACGTTTTTTTATCCTCGTTCCGCCGGCGAACTCGAGTGGCGACGGACCTCTTCAAGGAGGCTTTGCCGCGTTCGAGAAGGACTTTCCGAGTTAACGCCTAGATGCTTCTTGAAGGCAACCGATTTAAATATGCCTAAAATGCACGACTGTATAGGACTTTAATTCAATTTGTTGTTGTTGTTGAATCGAAATTTATTTTTTAAAGAAGTTATAAGGATGTATATGATCGTTAATCACATTGTTTATTTCAAATTAATTTTAAAGAGTATAACTGTTTAAAATATGTTTGATGCATTAATGATTATTAATTAACTATGTTATTAATTATATAAGTGTGCAAATTAATTATCGATTATTAAAGTGACGAGAATTTGCCGTTAAATTGGTTACTTTAATCTCAAATTGTAGGGTCAGTCACGGCGTGTGCATGTCTTGCAGTGTGAGAATTTTATTACGTGAATTTTTGTTACAGAATTTTTTTAAAATAAATATTATTTTAATTTTATCGATGAAATTGAAATTGAAATAATGTTTGTTAAATTTTAAATGTATTACAATAACAATAAATTTATAAAGTAATATAGTGATAAAAATAATAATTCATTACGAAATAAAATATTTACAAATTGCAAATTAACTTAAATTTCTTCTTTTTTTTCAGATTTCCTTCTCTGTTGTACACGTTATTAAAGTGAGTAATTTACTTCTTTATATTCTTTAATTATATATTCTTAAGTGATACTAAGATTTAAACCAGACTACTTCACAATTAATGAATTACTCTTGAGCCCTTTCTTTTGAGCATTATATTTGCTTAATGAGATTGTTGCATTGAACGAGTTTTCTGGTATTAACTAATTAAATCCAGCGAAATTCGGCGAATAAAGCATTTTTTATATTATGAAACAATTTCTCAATTTCGAATGAAAACCACGTTTTGAAATTTTGAGAATATTTTATTTAATTTAAAATTGTACAATTTTTCTCTCGCGAGGGGATAAAATTTAATCTCTCCATAGAGATTTAAATGAAATTTAAATTTAAAATTCGAGCTGCCGAGATAAGTAAACAACAATATGTCTTTTTACGTCCTCTTGAAAAAAGTTAAAATGAACAGACGCGTTTGGTTTGAAGGGTCGTTTAGTTAAGTGTGAACTAGGATGCTTGCCTGAAGGATCGCCCTCGATATATTCAGGGCGCCGTTAACTCGGCGATAATAAAAGTATGAATATAGATGACTAGAATATTTCTAATCGGAAATACTAAGTTCTTCAATGTTTTGAGAAAGATATCGAGTATTAAATAAATTAATATTTAATTCACGTGATGCAAGTCATTAGGGAAACTTTTCTGAAAAAATGAACGTATCGTAATAATAAATATCGTAATAATAAATATTTTTATCTCTGAGATAATGATTAGAAATGGAGAGAAAAGTTCTACCAAAAATATTGCAACACTTTATAATATTCTCGATTTCAGTCTGTCATTATTAACTTGTAATTCTATTACCATTACTCTATACTTAAATTTTCAATTTTTATTATAATTAAAGTACTTTAAACATTTATTATTAGTAAAATTAAAGCTAAATCGCTAAGCAAACATTTTTTAAGAATGAACACTTCAATTTCATTGTATTATAGTAAAGATAAAAATGTTTATAAGTACGAAAACATTTTCCCAATTTACATATTTACACGGAGAAAAATTTTCCATTAAAAATTACTATAGTTTTCCCTAAAGCGAGGACAAACTGGAACTGTCAAAAAAATTGCGATAATGAACAGAAAATTTTACTGTAAATATAGTAAAATTTAATATAACTATAGTACAATTTAGTACAACTATAGTAAAATTTGCTGGTTATTATACGAATTTTTTTTATAGTTCCAGTTTGTCCGCGCTTTAGGTAAAACTATAGTAATTTTTAATGGAAAATTCTTCTCCGTGTACCTTTTTATTTCTATTTACTAAAATTCTTATATATTAAGTACCCAAAGCAGTATACAGTAAAAACTAGTACACCTATTAATTACTGCAATTACAAAAAAAAATTCGAAGCAGAAAGTTTGTTTTTCGTTTAAAATATGAACAAACCCGCTCGAAGAACGTACGATCAACGCGTAAAATAAACACGCAGTAAAAGTACGATCATTAGACCGACTCGCTGTTCATTTCAGTCTCATTACGCTTTGCGCCGGCACATAAAGCTCAGTACACTGTAGACACCTAAGCGGACAACGTGGGGGTGTCGAGAGTCTCGTGACGAGGGGGGGGGGGGAGGAGGAAGAGGCACGTCGACGAGGGTCGCGGGCGAAGTGACTCGTCGCAAAGGAGACTGCAAGGGGAGCCGGCCAGTCTTGTCTCTCTCCGGGTCTCCTTGATAAACTTTGCAAACTTCCACAATACTCCCTCGTATCTCCTTCTCCTCCGATCGCGCCCCGGCCGTGGAAAATCCCCTCGCGCCTCTCTCTCTCCTCGCGGCGGCGGCGAGAGGGGCGCGCGCTTTTTCTCCGCTCGCGCGCGCCATTATGGAAATTTTGAACCAATTCGAAAATCAATAAGCACCGCCGAGGCCCCGTCTGTCGCGGGAGGAGAGACAACCGCGCGAGAGAGGAAGCAACCCCGACGAAATTACCGGCGCGCCGGCATCCCTCCTCGACCCTCCCCCCTCTCCACCCACCCTCCTCGCGGGAGGGGAGCGTTATAACGAAATATGACCTCGCGCAGACGGAGCTGTATAAGTGCGATTTTCTCTCTTGTCTCGGCTTTTATCTCTTCTTTTTTTTTTTTTTTTTTTGCGCGCTTTCGGTGTTTAATTCGAACCCACGCACCGCCGCTCCTGATTCAAGGTATATATGTACGTTGCTTCGAGTTTTCTCGGACCATTCGAGGATTTCGTTTTTTCCGTCTTTTTTGTTTGAGGACGGGGAGGGGTTACGGAGATTTTTTTTTCTTCTTTTTTGAGGAGGGGAGTTTTCGAAGTTTGCGAGGGGAAACGAGCGGGAGAGGCTCGTTGTGCCACGGTCCAATTTGTTGCCTTTTTCTCAAGCGGGAACTTTCGCGGATTGGCTGATGCTTGATTGGCACTGCGAGGCGTTTTTAAATTAATTGAAAAGTAATTTTAGATTTTAATCGAATTTCTGGAATTTTGTCGGATACGGATTAAAAGTTAAACAACTAGTTTATATTTTTTAATTCAATTTGCGAAAGAAAATTGCGAAAAGTTTCGTACTTATTAAAAGAACAAAAGCAATGAATTAATTAAATTTGTTGCAAAACGTATTACTAAAATTGTAAAATAGATTTTTTAGTTTTTAATAAAGCCAACTAAGTAAAAATATAAATTACTGCAATTTTGATGAACAGATATTGAAGAGTATCTACGTAAAATTTTACAATTACGTAAATTACAGTATTTTAGGATATTAAAATTGCAAGTTGTAAAGTATCTTTTATAAACAATCTCATGTGTAAAACGAACAATCGCAAAATCATAGTCATTTTTACTCTAAATGAAAAAAAATATTGCACATTATGGATGCATGCGCTGCGAAAATAAAGTATGGCTTTCTTGAATGTTGGTTAAAAAATTCCTTATTTACACGAACGGAGTAAAAATTCTTTATCGATTTACTCCGAACCCAAGATAAATTGATAATAATATTTATATCACATTAGATATTACGATGGAAAGCTGTCAATAACGTAGCTCGTCGCTCTCGATTCAGACTAAAAATTTTATTCCTCGCAGGAAGCCGCATCGCGGTGCACAATAAACGCGGACGAATCACATTAAATATCATTAAACCGACGACTCCCACGTCGAAAGGAAAATTAAAATGAAAAAAAAATAAGCAGGAGCTTAACGCTTATATTCCATTTTCAAAACGTCGGGGCTGTCTGGAATCATTAACCTTTAGCGTTTGGAAGCTCTCCTCGCCCACGCTTATTAAAGCGTAAACTAAAAAAGGCTCAGGTTCAGCGACCCGTGGCCTCTGACCTTCCGTCGTCAATAATTGCTTGAGGGTCGAAAGTTATTTTTTACGAATCTCCCCCTGACCTCGCACTGTATTATAATGTTGTTTTTTCTAAAAAAAAGAGATTCGTGCAAAGGCGTGGCTTGATAGCCCTTCGGTTCAACGGCCGGTGTCTTTGACCTTTCACCTTTTTCGTCGGATCTTGAGAAATAGCTTTTCTATTAACTTTCGTGAAATTTCAACTATTGTAATATACTGTCCTCAAAATACAAGCTCTGGCAATGATTCTTTAAATTTTTTTTTATGGATTGTAATGTATTCATCGAACTAATTTTTATTGAGATGCAAAATAATTAAAAAGAAAATTATAGAATTTTGCAAAATATTCACAAGTGTAATTCGATTAATAATAATTTAAACAGTGCCAAAATTTAAAATGTTTCGAGCAAATTTATTTAAATTTGAATCATCAAAAAATTCGATATTTTCTTAAATATATTAATGATGCAATACTACCGCCATAAACAAAAACGGACGTATCTTCAAAATGTGTTATTCACGACAATTTCAGTTTAAAATTTGGTAGAAGTTAGGTATAAATATCAAATTTATTCTTATAATAGTCATAACTCTTTATTTGCCTTGATAAATATAAACAGATAAAAATATTAAGAATTAGAATATCTAAAAATTTCAATTTCGAATCGTTTGCTTACGGCGCCAGTCTAGTCATAAAGCTGTTATTGTAGTTTCCATAGTACGCACAAGTAAATAGTAAAAAAAAAAATTTCAAAATCCACTATAGACACTTGTTATCGTTCGCATCGCGAGCGAGCCAATTTTCCGAATACCCCAAGCTCACGTAAAATCCCCTTTTGATCAATCGACTCAAAGTAATAACAATCGAAAATCTAATCGTCGTGGCAACAGAGCCGAGGCAGTTCGCCGCTCGAAACCGAACGGTAAACAAAGTATTTGCCCCATCGATTTTTCTAATTCACGCCGAGCACGCCTCTCGTTCCGATGGTGTAATGAACTTTATAACCCACCGCACCTCCCCTCAACTATTTCCTTTTTGTCGTCGTTCCGTTTCTCTCCCTCGCGGCTGGCTTCCATGGCTCTCTCGCTTACCTCCGTAAGGGGGACGGAGGGTGAGGGGGGGGGGTCGATTCGTCGAGGGTGGCGGGGGAGGACGCGCACTACCGCTTTTACGCCGCGCCGCCGGAGCTTTTATTGCGCCACTTTATTGGGCTTTCCTTTCTCGAGGGGAAATTAATCGATTGTCATGACGAATTGGATCGCCTCCGCTTGTGTTATTTGATTATGTAATATTTGCCTTTTACGGCGCCTTTTCTAGTTACTATTTTTTTCTTTCATTCTTTTCGTTTATGCTTTAGTAGAAGTAACCTTTACTCGTGATTTTCGTTAAAAAGCAGCGCAATTCATTTTTTTTTTTTTTTTACATGAATATTTTAATGTGGGGAGTTACTAAATTTTCAATTTTAAAGGAGAGTTAATAAGTGTTGTTCCCGCCCCTCTTGTGAATATAAGCATCAAGAATAATCGTCTTTTTGAGCTTTTTTTTTTAAATATTCGATCGATAAGATAAAACTTTTTACCTATCAATATATCTGGTCTAGAAATAATAGGTTTTAAAGTAATGCACTATCAAAATCAACGATTCTTGGAACGTTCTTATATCAATTTTGAGACACGTATCAAATCGATGGCCGTTTATCCACAAAATTTGTCGAAAAAAGGCAGAAACACCCATAATAAGGATCGTACTTTTTTTTAAGAAGGTATCGGAAACAGTTCTCATCGACCCTCCCTCTTTCAAATAACATCGATTATCTACTTACAAAACTAAAAATAAAAACATCTTTTTGGAAGTATAGCGCGAGGCAGAATTTCCGATTATTACACAAAGTTTTTTTTATCAATTTCAAAAGCTCGTTAAAATATTATTTTTCGGTAAACCCTTAACTTTCGAAATTTTTTCAAAATTGCCGAGTACATTAAATTACGCCGTAACCAGTGTACTTAACGGCCGAACGATCGCTTTAAAAAAATCGGACGAATTTCAAGAATTACCGTACGTCAAAAAGCGAAAGAAAAAGCTGGCAGTATCCATGTCAAAATAACGGTTCGCTTTAAATACCCCCTCCCCCTGACCGCGAGCAAAAAGGCCATTAATTATCGTCGAATAAAATTTCCGCGGCATAAAACAACATCGTTCTCTCTCTCTCTCTCTCCCGATTCAGTCACTGTCGAAAGTCGATCGCGCAACTTTCTCGCGCTTAAATCGTTAACACACTTCGATTTTCCACATAGCGGCGCGGCGCGCGAAATACATGAAAGCCACGGCGCGCCCTAAAAACTATCCCGAGAAATTTCAAAGGCGTTTTCGTCGGTAAACTCGGCGGAAAAATTTTTAAAGGATCGCGAAAATCTAAGTTTTAGCGCGCCGCCGACTTACACGTCGGAGTGGAGGGGGGCTCCTCCCCATCGTTCCCCGTGACGAACTATGCGAGGGACGCGCCGAAAAGTTTGCCCGGAGAAATTCTCCCGAGGCCCGGGGTACGACGGACTTTGACTTTCGGTCTGCTATTTCGCGGACTTCGGAGGGGGCAGCAGATTGTTAAACTCGTAGTGCAGCGGCGAGCGCGTCGTCCTCGCGGCGGGGAATTCGATCGATGCCCGGCGGGTTATCGATTAACTTCACTTCGAGATCTTCTATCTTCGGATTCTTTCCGAGTGTTTAACTTGACGTTTCCAATTATACGTAATCTCGCAGGAATTAGTTGGGGAATTTTATTGCGATTCATTAATAAGATTGATTGATCGGTTGACACTTCCATGTAGTTTTTAAAGTTACTAGATCAGGCGCGCGCTTCGCGCGCGGAGATTCGGTTTAGAGGTTATCGCATAAACAATAATATAAATAAT
>JAWWEN010030055.1:0-15690 GCA_035582955.1 Sycophila texana | reverse complement strand
TCTGGTAAAATTAACTATATTCCGGTTTACTAGGGTGTATAGTTAAATTTACTTTTGACTTTTTTCTCAGTGCATAAAATAAACAGTCGAACTACATCATATTTGAAGGTGTCCAGCGCAGCGGGGCTGGGGGTACGCGGATAACTTGTCTAACTGCGGCGACATTTCAGTCAGCTTGATGAGCATAAGCAAGCTAATATTGGTTCGCCGTCCTCCTCAGAAATTATATACATACCTGCAAATACCTCATTAGTTTCCGATTATTTGCAGATATGCCACGATAGTTAAAGGACCGCGTGCCTCCCGCACAAAGACAAAACTTTCGCCTTTGTGTTCGCGAGGAGCTTTACGGGCGTCCCTGCTCTCCCCTAAATTTTATTTGAAGAGTAACAATCACAGCACTATTCGAATTACCCGTCCATAGACTGAGGGAATTTTCTCAAAAAAATTGTAGTGAAGCATCAAAAATTATACGAGAAAAAACGTAATGCAAGGGCGATTTGCAAGCACATGAAATTTTCAACAGAAAATTACTGCAATTTTTACCTGAATATTAAACATTTGGCGAAGCTTTGTAATTTTTACAAATAAAGCTCTGTAAAATTTGCGGTGAAGCTTCCTGTAAAGATTATGCGCAGCTTTACTTACAAAATGACAAAGCTTTTCCAAGGGTCCAAGTTTAAGATAAAAATTACAAGAATTTTTAGTGCTTGCAAACCGTCCCTTTATTACTTTTTATAAAGTAATTTTTGTGAGAAAATTCTTTGAGTGTGTAAACGTTTCCGTTGAACCAATAGACCAATAGACTGCAACGACACGTACAATACAAATATCCGAGCAGTGTTGCATCGGCGTGGGTATAGTCCTTGAACAGTATGCAAAGGAATGTTTCGCCGCGAGGAAATAAGGAAAAAAAATGTCGTTGTAGAGAGAAGAGCGGAGTATCCGGATTATGTTATATAAAGTTCAGAACTATTCCTCGCAAGCTACTATGCCGCGCCTGTGTCAATGCCGACATTATATATATATCTCTTAATACAAAACATCCAGGCGATCGCACGTCGACTGTAAATTTTCTTGCACCGGTTGAAATCCTCATAATCTTCAGTACATAAAGCTTTATGTGCATGCGTAAACGCATGCAGACCTATTCGAAGGTGAACCTCGTATACCGAGGAACAATATCTGCGTTACGTTTGCGCACGAAAATCATTTAATCGCCGGTATGTCCAAAAGACCGGCCCGCGCCATTTAATAATTACTCCTTGCGTTTGTATATAATATAGCTTATCTCCTTTGAGTCTCGTAATACCGTCTTCTCCGTTTCCGCTGTAAATTTATTAAGAAATGACGTTGACTGTACGAGCTGAGCGCCTGTGATGTTTCGTACAAAACGTTACTTAAACGTAAAATGCGCGGAGAAGGGGAGAAAAGCTATAAAGGCTATAGGAATGGAATAAGAACCGTATGAATTTATCGCACAACATCAAATAATACACGTACATTTTAATTTTTCAGACTGTATAAAATAAAGAAGAAAGAAACTTATTTTTTAAGCAATATTACTACTCTACTAATTAAATAGTATAATAATTATTAATTAATTAGCATCAATTATTAATTCATCGTTTTATTACTATTTCTTTTTCAAAAAAGAATTTCATCAATATTGTACTGGCAATTCGTAAAATACATTCACATAAGAAAGTAACGAACCTTGTGGTCATTAAATTAAACAAATTCGCAAATCGTACCTTTCAATCCTCTGAAAGCCTTTGATCCTCACCTCGTGAATTCTCTGTTTCCACTGTAAATTTATTAAAAAACGAGCGACGTTGCATTCGACGTACAAAAGCGCCACTTAAATAACAAGTGCACGGAAGAGGGTGACGTAAAAAAAAAAGTGGGAGAAGGCACAGGTGAAGTGGGTCCGTTCGAACAAAAGCGCGGGGATTTCGAATTTTCACAGTCCACAAATCACGGCGAGCCAATCATTCCTCGTATTCGTGTCATTCAAATACAAATTTTCGTGCCCGTCGAACGGGTTGCCCCATAAAAAAGAAAAAAAAAACGTAGGCGACGTTTCTTTATCGTAAATCACTGGAGTAATTTGCACGACACATTTCGGAAGGGTGAAAAGACGGGGCGGATTTCATGCAGCCGACGTAAAAAGTACTTCGGAAACGCGTCGCTTCATTTAAATTTTACATGAGGTTCGTGCTGCTTTTATTAGCGCATTTGCGTTGTCCAGCTGCCATGATCAATTATTCGCGGTGTTGCGAAACGCGTAAAAATTTAAATGGATTTATTATGGTGCGCTCACTGCGTGTACGTGCGTCGCGATTTAAGGTAAAATATGCATTTTCGCACATCGCTTGATATTGAATAAAAGTCACTTGCAACTGTAAATACCGGATACAGTCCGGGAGAGTATTTGTGTCATTTCATATCTTGTTTTATGAATGTGTGAAAAAAAAATTGCTGCATTAAGAGAAATATGCAACAGTTTTTCGAATGAATCGCATTAAATACCTGCGTCTGACCACAGTCATCTGTTTCCACTGCCAGTTGGGTATCCTTCTGTGAATCGTGTCAATTCGACTGTGGGTGAATGGCGAATATGAATTGGTCAATAGATAAAGTGAACCGGTAGTGTATTATAGTTCTCCCGGTAAACAGCTCAATAATTACTTTTATAGTACTCGGTGCCTAAAACGCGCATTTTACGCACTCCTAACCTCAAAATGTCAACTTTGAACGGCGTTTTTCAGCACTCGTACTATAAAATATCGTACAAGACTTGTGCGATAATTGATTGTTTAACCCGTGCGACATTTCACACTCGCTTCGCTCGTGCGAAAACCATCGCACGGGTTAATTAATCAATTAACGCACAAGTGTTGTAATATACTATTTGTAGAGAAATCCTTAATGTGTACTTGTCTGACTAAATCCATCTGTTTCGAAATCTGATTCTGAGGATAAGGGAGTATACAGTCCTGACTTTCTTGGTAAAAAGCTTAATTATTAATCCGTAGACAGAATCGCGTTAGATGTCCGCGTCTGACTAAATTCGTCTAATTCCATGGGAAGTCTCCCATTGATTCGTTCTATTTCTATTAGATGAAAAATGGCGTAAAATTGTTAAAAGGATAAAGAAAATCAGCAGAATTTGATAGGTCTCCCCGTAAAAAAAAATAGTTATCAATCTTTAGAAAGAATCACTTTAATTAAATGCCCACGTCTGGCCAGAGTCGTCTGTTTCCACTGCGCATAGGGTATCCTCTCATTGATCCGTGACTTTTCTTCTAGAGGAAGGATGACGAATAATGAATCAAAAGGATAAGTGAACCAGCACGGTTTCCATGAATCTTTAGATAAAAAAAAAGCTTAATTGTTGATGACAACTGCAATATAAAAATTTTGTTTAACAAATTAAAATTTTTTTTCTTTCACTCTCTCGTAGTGTAAATTTTAGATCTACCTGAAGGTAAATAATATTGTAAATAAGAAAAAAGTGTTTTTTTTCTAAATAAATCTTTAAAATATCTTTGAAATGATATTTTACAGTCCGAGGGCAGTTGACATCGTTTTTTAATTGCGAAATTAAATTTCTGCTAAAATTTTATATGAAATATTTACCAAGTCTTCCTCATTTAAAATTAAACATTTTCATCAGTTAACCAGTAGTCCATTACATCACACCGATCCATTACCCTTCCACTCTCCAATTTATAAAATTTTACACTTCATTTTACAGATACTAAATATAAAAAAGAATTAGGTGTCACTACAAGGATAAATTAAAAAAAAAACAGTCAATCCTCCCATTTAACATTCGCGTCTACCCAAACGCGTCTGTTTTCACTGCACGCAAAATGTATCGCAGCGTCTCACATCAATTGTACCTATCAAGTCTCAGTAGAAGGTAGCGATGTTTAAAGATTCAACAAGGTGCTCTCCACTAGTACGAAACATTTCGATGACAGAATTTCTGACATTTTCAAGCACTAAAATTTTATTTCTTCATAAATAAAAGAAAATTCTTCGATATACATAAAAATCTATACAAAACTCTATGTAAAAACAAGACACCTTAAAAGTACAAAATATCGCGTAAACTTCTACTTCCAATATTACGTAAATTTTTATATTTTATACGTACCATAACTATTTACGACGAGATACTTTAAACATCGTTTTATAGAGACCAGAAAAAAAAACAGTGTGCCACCACATTCATTTTACCAAAGCAAAATCGACTATTCGAGTGAATCGCGATAAACGCCCCCGTCTGACCATACCCGGTGGTTTCTACTGCGCGTCGGATTCCCCGCCGGCGATTCGTGCCTGCCAGCCAGGGAGAGCTTGCAGCGGCGCAATTTCGTCGGCGATTGGGAGCCTCGAGCCGAGCGACGTTAAGGAATTATTCAAACGGGGAGTTAACGAGTGCGTGGAGAAAAAGCGCGGCGAGATTAGGATCAATTCGCGCGTGCAAGTTGCCAGAGGAGAGGCCGGGCGTATAATGAAGTGCAAACACTCGGGTCGCTCGGATAATTGCGTGCAATTACTCGTCGGATGGCCACGGCGAAATAAAGAGGATGTTAGCGAGAGCGTGCCGTGGGACAAAGGCGCGCCCCGTCGCATCGTTATTTCCCTATGGTCGACGAAATTTTCACGGAACCGATTTTTCGGAGGACCGGCCCCGCGCTTTTGCGCAAACGTGAGGGGATCGTTTTTATTTAATCAACGGTCGATTTATAATGTTTATAGACGTATAATAGAGTTGTCTTTTTAATAGACTGACAAATCGCGTTTAAAAAAGATCTGCAACATCCTGCCATCGTTTTTTTTTTTTTAAAGAGGATTCTGTTTTCCATTTTAGTAGATTCTTTCTGGCAATAATGAATTATTTGTTTTATTTTTCAGATTTTGGCTTCTCACGATATGTTGTGGGGAAATTTGCTTGTAATGCGTGGATGTATTATGTTTTTTGGGGCATAAAGCAGTTTTTATGCGCGGCGCAGATTTTAAGCTCCAAAGAGCAGTCTGGAACTCTTCCTCTTTAAGCTCAACGTAAAATAAAAAGCGACCTGCAATATTTACGGTTTGCGAGACAACGGTTTAGTATAAAATGGATAAATAAACTTTACGAAAAATAAATTTAGAATTTTTTTAATAATTGTAATTTATCTCCGTATCATTCTACTGATTATATTTATATATTGTATAAATTGTAAAAATTTAATTTAAGCCAACAAAAAGAAAATAGAATAAAAATAAAAATAGAAATGTTTATCCCTCGATTCTTCGATAACTTTTAAAATCATAAAAGTTCATAGAACAGGTCTCAGGGAATCTTTGTGACAAATTTCACATCGCATTTGCACTCACCCCCTTAAATCTCACACTGGCAGTTTTTTTAGTGTGTTCTCACGAGAACTAGTGAGAAATGATGGTAATGAAGGTTTTGCTCCTGGAGATCGTTCGAGATATTTCAATCTTTAATACAATTACTGCGAGTGTTTGAGGCACTTTTAAAAGTATAATAAAAATGTACTAAGCAGAAGTACCACAAAGAAATTATTGTTTACTTTCTTTTTCATTTTAAACGACTGGCTACGGTTCTTTTTTTGCACTTCATGTACGTTTCAAAGATTAACGAGCCATTAATAAAAATAATAAATTTTAGTTTTAATTTTTACTCTAACTAGTTCTCAAAAAGTAGGAGACACTGTAAACACTGGTTTTATTAAAAACGTGATATAAACACACAGAGCCAGGCAAAATGGATCATTTTAAGTTTTAATGCATATGTTCCCACTTCATCTTAATAATACTCCGAGTAAACAAACGCATGTCCTACTGTGCAACTCTCCTTTAATCGTTTTTCTCGCTTGTAATTTAAGTTACTTCATTTCTCGATCGCTTGAAATTTATAATTTAAA
Organism: Sycophila texana; assembly: GCA_035582955.1. Lineage (NCBI taxonomy): Eukaryota > Metazoa > Arthropoda > Insecta > Hymenoptera > Eurytomidae > Sycophila > Sycophila texana. Next base: position 9,742 of record JAWWEN010030055.1, on the reverse strand, counting down.
TCTAATTTTTTTAATTTTGCTCTCTCCCTTTTTTTTCGATGTTAATTTCCCCCCACATGGAGAGAAAATATCTACCCCAAAAATTGCAATAGTCTATTAATTTAAATTTACAAGATTTATAATGAAATGTGTAAGATTTGCAATGAATCTTACAAGAAGCTATTGTAATTTTTCCGACAATGACAGTCTGCGAGGACATACGTAAATACGTAAACACTATCGTAAATTCAGTTATATGAAGTCACGGATGACCTCATAATGGATACCTGCAATGAAATGATCATTCACATTCCCGTGGATCCGTAAAGAATTGAGATGCGTCAGGTCCAACGGGGTTAATTTATTGTACCAGGAAAGTTATCTGCCGCAGCAGCTTCATTTACTCAAAATTGCCAAGCAAAACGTCGCTCTAACGAATCAAACCCGGACATGCAAGTCACACTAAAAGTCTATTCGGCCATTCGGCTCCGCGGCAAATTTCACCCCCTTCCACCGTCTTCCCTCGACGACTTAGTGAGTACAAATACAGACGTTTACACTACACCCCATCCCAAGGCTCGAGCGATAGTTCCATCTTGACCCAGCATGTATCTCAGCTCTTCGACCAACAAGCACGTGGTAAGAAGGGAGTGTTTTTAGGTTGAGAACTTTCCGGAAGCGGATTGGGTATCAGTGAGGACGATTCGCTCGACCTTGCGGAGGTATACGCACACTGAGAGAATTTTCTCGTAAATAATGCGGTGAAGCTACACGTAAAAATTACGCGAAAAAACGTACTCAAGGGACTGTAAGCAAGCCCTGGAAATTTATCCTTTTTACCCTTGGCGAAGATTTGTAATTTGTACAAAAAAAGCTCAGCTGCGAAAAAAAGCGGATTTTCTTACAAAAATTTCTGTAATTTTTACCTGAAACCTAGATAATTGGAGAAGCTTTGTAATATTTTTGCAAGTAAAGCTCCGTAATTTTTACAGGTAAAGCTCTGTAAAAATTACGGTGAAGTTTCCCGAAAAATTTCCTGTAATTTTTTTACCCGGAAGTTAGACAGTTGGAGAAGCTTTGTAATATTTTTATAAGTGAAGCTCCGTAATTTTTACAGGTAAAGCTCTGTAAAAATTACGGTGAAGTTTCCCGAAAAATTTCCTGTAATTTTTACCCGGAAGTTAGACAGTTGGAGAAGCTTTGTAATATTTTTACAAGTGAAGCTCCGTAATTTTTACAGGAAAAGCTCTGTAAAAATTACGGTGAAGCTTACCCTATAGATGCCTGTAAGTTTTACTCAAAACCTACATACTTGAAGAAGCTTTGTAATTTTTACAAGTATAGGAGTTGTATTTTTACAAGTTAAGTTTCTCAGTGAATCCTTCCGCGTGTAACGGAATTGATAATTAAATTTTTCGTGAGTACCCCGAAGTTTTGTATCGCGTTCATGGGGGTTAAAAATAATAACAGACGCGGCGATCGATGGACATTCGCAAAAAGCTGCGTGACACGGAATCGAATTTCTGCCGCTTTCTCGCGCCGTCCTTTTATAGCAAGGTAAATAGTCAGGTGCTCGTTTTTTTTTTTACAGAGTTGAAAAAAACTGGGTGTTTTATTTCGAGGTTTTTGCTGTTTTACGGTAAATTGTTATTGTTGTTGAAAATTAACGATTAGCCAATTGCTTTTTCATGGTAATTCGAGTCAATGCGTTTTCAGGACGATCTCTGATCACATAAGCGATATATAATTATTTGAACTGTTGGGATAACTCACAAAGCGTAAAGAATGGCAAGACTAAAGACTAACTAGAAAATTTTAATAATCCGTTTAGTTAATATAAAAAAAAAAATGTTGTAACATTTTTTAGCCTTTATAATTTTGTAAGTGCGTTAGATTAAAAGCAGATATTCCGATGTGGGTAATTATTATAATTGCGTGTTTAATTTAAATTTATTGTACAGTAATATTCAAATTATGAATCCTTTTTATGAAATATAAAATGAAAAGCGACTAATGTTTTACGATCTACCGCCTATTAATTATCGAGGGAAACCAGGATTGGACGTAAATATACATTCTTCCAATAGGTTTTATTTCTATTGCTGTAAAATTATGTCATAAATTTGACAAATTTTAATTTCGAAGTTTATAGGTAATCTAATAATTGTTTAATACTAAAACTTAATACTAACATTTATTAATATTAATTATTATGTGTAAATTTTTTTGTGTAAACACCGTGGTAACCAAAGCCTCTTGTTCATTGGATAATGCTGATAACTCGCAATTTGTAATTCTATTATCACTCTCAAATAAATGAAGTTTTATTCATATAAAAAAAATTGATTTTATAAACAAAAAATAAGACTTAATTTTATGAAAAATCCACGGAGTTTACACAATGAAATGTGCATTTTCTCGGATAATCACCAATATGAAAGAGCAGCACATCGGCTTGCAGCGGATAAAGTAATATTCTACTATATTTCGCTTGAAAAAATGTAATTAAATAAAAACTGTGGAATATTTAAAGAATCCGCAAGGTGTTCCCATCGATTTCAAATAACTGTGCAATAACGATATATTAAAAAAATAATAGCCTTCTTTAAAAAAAAAAGGAAAAAGTAATAATTTCTCTTAAAAAAAAAAAAAAAAAAAATTCCCTGACACAACGCGTATATTTTAAAACCCGTATCTCCAAGTAAACAGTAGGCCAACCAAAAGCACAGCGCGAAATAGCAAAAATGAAGAAGAAAGAAGAAAGTCTCGCGGAATGACGTGAGAAAACAAAGAAAGAAGAAAGCTCGCTCTATATTTAGCCTCAGTCGGAAATGTAGGCCCGCCCCCACGAACAACTAATTCCGACTCGGGCTTTTCATCGCACGAAGAATTAGAGGCACAAGAGGGGAACCATCCCACCTAACTCTCGTCGCACAAAAGGCGAGCCCCGAAAACGGGGGGCCACCCCTTTTGTTTACGCCGTCGGCGCGGGGGTGGGAAGGGCCTCGGCGCGATCGGCCGATCTCCCGGCCGCACTCACCATGAACAGCTTGACTTTGTTAATCAGCGGGGACGTGGTCAGGAACTTGTTGACGGCCGTGAGTATTTTCCCGTCCACTGTGGCGGCGTCCCCGGCGCCTCTTTCTCGCGGGCATCCGGGCTCGATGTCGCCGCCTCCCCGCCTCGACGACACACCACGTCCTCGCCAGCAAGCCCCCGCGACGAAGCTCCCTGCTCGCAGTGGCGCGTGGCCCTCAAGCCGGTCACTGCTCCGGCGGCTCGCGCCCGGAAAGAGATCGCACACCGCTATGCAGTATCACAGTTAAAAATCCGTCGAAAAAATTAACACAAAATGTGCGTTTATATCTATCCTAAATCTGAAAATGTGTAATTCACTTGAAAAATGTGAATGGCGACGTTTTTCAAGTGAATTTCGCATTTTCAGATTTGCTGATAGATTAAACTCGACAAAATTGTGCGAACTCGCAAGTCTTGTGTAAAATAAAATTGTACACACGTTGTGTATTCCATTGATAAAATTACACAAAATTTATGTAAATTCGAATGCGATAATACAGTGTGGAGGACATATTTTGTAAGTACACAAAAAATGTGTGTAAACTACACGGAGAGAATGAGTAAGTAAAAATTGCCAACCGTGTAGTAAAAATTACTAACCTCATAGTAAAGATTGCCAACTTTCTAGTAAAGATTGCCAACTTTCTAGTAAAAATTGCCAACCTTCTAGTAAAAATTACAATGCGGTTGGTAATTTTTACAAAGCGGTTTGTAATTTTTACTCACTCTTTCTCTCCGTGTAAGCACAAGTCGTGATGTGTAACTTTTACATTTGACTTGTATTATTTATATAACACATAATTTGTGTAACTCTTTGTACACATTACCTGTGTTTTTTTTTTCTTTACACAAACATTTTACACAAAACACAAGATTTTTAACCGTGTACCGCGCACTGCTGGCACCGGAGAACGGGGATGCCACTGCGAGGGATCGAGGATACCGTGTGACCTTCTCCGAGTACCTACGCCTAAATAGTACTTGCCAGGAGGGATCGCAAGAGAATGAGGAGGCGGAAAAGGGAGAGATGGAGAGGCACGCGCGAACAGGTGCGAAGGGGGGGCAGGGAGGCGCGACGGTATAAGAGTGCGAGGCCGATCGGTTCAAGTCGCGGACTCAGCGGCGACTGAGGCCTGCCCGCTGCGTGGATGCTGCCTGGCGCGAATCTCTCTCTCCCTCGTGCGCTGGGGACGCGGAGGGGGCAGAAACGACGAAAGAGAGAGAGAGAGAGAGAGAGAGAGAGAGAGAGAGACGGAGGCTGCCCGCCAGAGGGAGAGGAACCTTTCGCTGTGGAGGGGCGAATTCCGGGAGGGAAAGGAAAAAAAGCACCCACGTTGCGTATCGTAAACAGCTCCTTTTTAACGCCATCAGCGATTACGGCTAATGATGGGGGCTCGTCATGGTGCGGGAGGATCGGAAAAATTCGGTAAAGTGACTTAAAGGTGCGATGCGTCAAGCTTTTATTAGTCAGAAGAGTGTGGATCCTTTGAATCACGTATATAGAGGTAACTTTGGAAATTGTATTCTAAACAAATCACTTTTTGTTTGATTTGACAGCCCTTTATATACCTATAAATAAGATATTTTTAGCATTGGCTACTCTCTAAATCTGAATTAGTGAAAATTCTCCGATTTCACTAAACTTAAGTGAATAGTCACATATTCCTAGTGAAAAGTATCCCACTAATTCAATTAGTGGGATACTTTTAACCTGCAATGTATTACTCAAACTTATATATACATCAAAATTTCACTAATTCAGATTTACATAGTATAAAAGAAATGTTAATATTTCTAGCTATATCTAATGAACAAAGTATACGTGTAAAAAGTACAGAAAGGTGAAAAATCTCTGTAATCAAATGAAGTGGCTTTTCACTCGTATATTGTTTAAAAAGTAACAACGAAAAGTTTAAACTTCAAAGTACTTTACTTTTAATGTGACTAATTAGTTTTTTATTCTCGCATATTATAGGCAATATTCTGACGATATAATCAAATATTATATTTACCAATAAACTTTTTTTTTATGTAATTCAATTTATCATTAGAGGATTAAATTTATGACGATAGACAGCTTTAAAATTAAAATAACGACACTATAAAACAAGCAATATCGCTAACGTTTTGAAGAAAAAAAAGTGCAAAAATTAAATAATCGCAAAGAAGAAGCGTCTATGCCGCGAATTGGCCAAGGCAAACATTCAAGTTAAAAATAAAAGCTCGAAATAAAAGCTCCATTCGAAAAGCTTGCAAACCTGTACAAAGGCGATATTCGCCTCGCTCTTCTGCCGAAAAAAGGGCGTAAAATACTTTCAGACGCAAAAGAATTTCAGTGAGGAACCTACGGAGCGCGGCTGGGCAAAAAACAGGAAACGACGTAAAAGCAAACGCGCTACCTCTTTTTCGCCGAAGCGGCGCAACTAATAAACGCAAACGTCAGCTGACCAAAAACGCGTTTACCCGTTTAAGGCACTTATCTTGGGCAGCTCGTGGCAATTTCAGGGACCGGACTGCGATCAGCGCCACTAGTTGCACACGTTATCGGTGGCTGTGAGGACATCGCGCGTAAATCGTCCCACGAGTAAGCTCGTCCGCCGTCCTTTTTTTTATATGTCGGGCGATAACGAAAAAGTGACTTTGTAAAAACAAATCGCCGGTGCTTTCTCTAAGTGTTCGGTACTTTTTTTCGTGATGCATTGTGAGCCACGAGCTTTTCGGTTCAGCGCGTCGTGTATACGCGTGTGAGAGAATGAGAGAGAAAGAGGAGAGAGAGAGAGAGGCACAAAAGGCACGCGTTGGAGCCAAAAAAGTTTTGATTAAAGTGCATGAATGTCCGAAACTTATGTTTACTCGCGCAGTATATACGAAATAGCGAGTTGTATACTACAAATTTCAAAATTAATTGCTGCGTAATTGAGGGGTTGGATGTAGTAAGACTACTAACGTTAAGAAAGATGATAATTTATAGTAAGTTGGATGGAGAAAAAAAAATTAATTTTGCCTTGGCTTGCTCGAATGTCGAAGACGAAATCAGCAAAAAGTATATTAAATGTATTCTTGTATTAAATTTTTCGAGATAAGAAGAGCAGGCCTATACTTGCTATTGAAGATGAGATAAAGAGAAAACTTGGGAATTAAAATCTTGCAAGAGTCTTGATCTAGTTTTTGAAACTAATCATAAAATATTATTTTGGACTTGTTTCAAAAAAAATTTTAATTAAATTATCTGGATGAATATTTTTCCAGTGCAATCAATCCTGAATCAGATGAAATTTGCATACTTAGCACGAGAGTTTTTTTTTTTTTATTTTTAACATTGATTTGATTTTTATTAACTCAAGAGGAATAAATTATGTCTTAATAAATAAACTAAAACTCAGTAGTAATATTCTTATGTAATATCTGAAGGTAATAATCTTAATGTGGTCATAAAATGTTAACCACAAATCGTATAACAGACGATTAATAATATTGTTTCTAAAAGTAAAGCCAGAGATTAATATAGAAATAATTCAATATACTTTCACAATTAAAAACACTTCTTACTAATCAAAAAAATGTATTCAATCCCTTGTTGCACTAAACGCTCCAAACTACATAGCAAAAGAAAAATTAGTAATTTATTACAAAGAGTAATCTCGAATCGATTCCGTACTCCTTATACTGCAAATAATGTGAGAGAGTCTACAGAGGGTTGTTTCTCGAGTTACCCCTCTTCTAAGTTTTCGTTCAAGCCGGCTTAACTGGGAAAAATTTCTCGTTCCGTTCGCTTCCTCTTCCTCTATACACGTCAGCGAGTTTGTTCTTTAAAAGAAGTTTTTAGATACACACGAAGAAAGGCGCCGGCGGTCCATTTATCTTAAAGCGAAAAATGGCTCGCACTCACCTCCTATCCGGTCTCGTTTGCAGGCCGCGTATTTTGTCACGCGCGGCGGCACTCGGCAATCAATTAACGCGCGATAATCCAAAACTTGAAGAACGCTTTGTTTTACGCACATTCAAGAACCGCTCGAAAATAATTCAATCTAAAGTTCAGCACCGCGTTAATTGCCCCGCGCTGCCCAGTGTGTTTATTGAATGAAGTTCCGCCGAGCGTTTTGAAGGCAGCAGTTACATTACATCGACTAAAATAAACCACTCGGAAAGTTCGGCCTAAAAGTCATTTTAAGGTGACTCCGCGAGGTTTGCCACGGCTAATTAACAATAACACGTTCGAGTGTAGTTCCACTTTTGGAATTTTCTGTATAGAGCATATCGCGGCCGCGGCCCGTCGCGATAAATGACACTTTAATTAAGCGTTTAAATGAACTAAAGTTTCTTGTCGGCGAGCTTGATCTGAATTTCCGCGCTCCAAAGCAAATGAATATCTTGTTTAATTCCCTGCGGGAACATTGAGGCGAGCCTTGCCGGCAGCCCGCTATACCGAGTTTTGATAAAACGCTGAGGCGAGTGTCGCCGGCTACGATGCGAGTTAAAGCTCGAAAGCTCGCCGCTCGCGCGACTTTTCAGTCTTTTTTTCGAAGATTTCCGTTTGGCAGGGGCTGAAACTTTTGTGTATGTTTAATTAGCCGGAAAACACCGAAGCCAATCTCGCTGAGTTACGTCGCGAGTAAAGCTTAAAAGCTCGACTTCGTTAATTGTTTATTTTTCGTCGATTTCTGTTTTGCGGCGACTGAAGTCAAATTTCAGTGGTTTAATTCTCTGAATACATTGAGGTGAGTTCTGATAAAATGCCGAGGCGAGCGTCAGTGGATTACGTTGCAAATAAAGCTCAAAAGCTCGACTTTCTTTTTTTTCTTCGATTTATATTTTGCAGCAACCGATCAAATTTCGGTATACATTTAATTCCCTGGGAACATTGGTGCGAATTATCGTAAAATGCCGAGGCGAGCGTCGCTGGATACGTCGCGTGTAAAGCTCAAAAGCTTGGCTTTCATGTTTTTTTCTATGATTTCTGTGTTTCGGGTACTAAAGTCAGATTTCGGAGTATGGATTTTTCTTAATCTCAGAGAGAGGCAAGTAATGTTTCTCGCGTACGCTTGTTTATACTTGCTCATCGTCGCGGGTCGCTTTTTCTCCCCTTGACTCGCACTCGCTTCATCTCGGATCTCTTACTTGCTTTTTTTCTCTTTTGTCTCCAACGCGAACGCGACTTTTCTGAAAGCTCAATAGAAACAAGCTTCTAGATGGCGGTGACTCAACTAACGGCTTGTAATGCGAATGTGAATCGCTGCTCGTCTTCACAATGGGTATTTGCAAGTACTTATTTTTTATTTTTTATTTGATATCAAACGGGTTAATATATTCCTTTATTAATAAAGAAATAAAATAAATATTTACGGAGAAAGTTCACCCATACAATTTGGAAGTATCATATGTTTTTTTTGCAATTCTGGTACTGTTCATTTTATTTGTATGAAACCGAGTCGGCCAGATAGAAATCGAAATTAATATATGAATGTGATTTATTTGCACGCAGATGTTCACGAATTTACATTTATGTATTAATTTACTTGTCATCAATTGTATTTACCCAGCCAATGTATCAATCTCTTTATATGTCTATTCATTTATTTATTTGAACGGTTTGTACTTTATAAAACTTTATACAAATTTATCCCGTAACAAAATTAAAAAAATTAAAAGTACAACAAAATAAAATTGTTTATAACCAAATGGGACTACTCCCAAACCTCTTCTAAAGCCTGTTAAGTCTACTGCATATCAAATGGAGCCCAATATTTGAATTCGAACAAATATCTTGAAAATACATATGTAAAACAAAAAAAAAAAAAATATTAAACAATGTGCAAAAATCACGCGCCTTCGCGTCCCTCTATCCGTTTGCGCTCCAAAAACTCTCTCTCGAGATAAAAGAACTGTGTAGAGAGTCGAATGCATGCAGACAAAAAAAAGGCCGAGCCTCATCGCTGCGACCTCGAGGTCATGATCGCCGCGATGTTCTCGTTGCTTCACCGGCTGATCAAGAAAAAAAAGCTACGACTGTGCTAAAATCCTCGGGGCGCGTTTCGTGCGAGCAGTTCGCCGCGGAAAAGGCTTCTATGATAGGCTCGTAATCGGCGTCGATAACAGGAACAATGGAACCCGCTGCCAATATCTGCCGAGTTGCTCTGGCTGGAGTTCCATATCACGTAGGGGAGTTATGCACATTTAATATATCTATATATTATAAATTCGTCGACCGCGTGAGATAATATTCTCTGTCGGTTAATGAGGTAGAGGTGTGCAAATGCGGAAGTACATACTCCGCGCCGCGCTAAGGCTCGTTACTTGTTATTAGGCTAATTAAGAGTGAGAGGGTGGCCAATTGTCTATGAGATAAGTATGTAAGATAAGTCCACTTTATGCCTTTGGAACACAAATGTTAAATTAAAATTGTAGACTACAGTATAGTAACATTTCAATTAATTAAATTTTGCTATACTACTTTCTAAATTTAATCTTAATTTTTATACTATACTTTATTTATATTACTTTTTCACATTTCTCTAAATGTATAGAACGACAATTAAAGACTCACGGTCTATACCTTTCAAATTACCTTGAATCCGAAGTGATGGAGTAAGAAATTAAAGTATAAGTAGCATTAAGGGGGTCATATACCAATAAATTTGGAATTACAAAAAGACCTGCAAAAATAAAATTATAGAAATTAGTAAGT
>JAWWEN010030034.1:0-15698 GCA_035582955.1 Sycophila texana | reverse complement strand
TATATTTTTACTAATGTAACTATAAATGTTACAGGTCATTTTTTGAACAAAAATTAAAAGGTGATGGACCCCCTTAATAAAATAATAGCTATTTCAAAGTAAAATCTGGCAGTACCCTTTTTACAGCTACTAAAGCGCTTTGAACGTAAATATTCTTTTTACAGGTAACTGTCAAGTAAACAAAAACAATTTCTTTTTTTTAAAAGATATAGTGTATATTTTTCAACATTCTGCTGTACTACTCGGTCAATCTCTATAAATCGACGTAAATCCGTTGATGCATCAAAAGTCCGAAAGCCAGCGTGCTTTCCAGTGGTTCAAGACCAAACAAATGGAAATGCATTTAGTCGTGGAAAAGAGTGGCCCCGGATCCTTTCGCTCTGATGTTAATCCCTATGCGTCACTAAATTAACTATCGGCTTAAAAAAAAATGAAGTACGCGCTATCCCAAAGCCATGGCGAAGTTCGGGCGCGCACTCATGTATTATACGGCGCGTTCTCAGTATACGGCGCGTTTAACGAAATCAAAAAATTGGTGCACGCGAGCGCGGCCGGCGCTCGCTGACGTGGTGGAAAAAGACATAAAAAAATAATTGCCGAATCGCATGGTCCAGCGGCTTCACCAAGTGCCATGGCGCATGAAAAATGTTATGGATGCGCGCTCGGCCATCAGCTCATCGCTTGCGTCACTCTTTTTATATTCTCACCTTTTTGTCCTCCCTCCGTCGCACTGTACATTATATATGTATGAGTGTGTGCAGAGCTGGCTAAGTAAAACTGACATTTTATTTTTATTAGGCAGTAATAAATTCTTGAAATTATTTAAAATAGTTATTAAAAGTTTAAATAATATAAAATATGATGTATTTTTTACGCGCCAAGCGTGATAAGCTATTGTTTTAACGTTGAATTTTTATTAAAAATAAATGAATTTTGTTTGAATACTTGAAAAGCTTCTTTTTTTATAAAAAGGTGTGTTTTTTCTGTATAAAGATTGTGTATGCATGACGAGAGTCAATAAAGAATTGAGTGAAAATTTACACGTGATTTAAGACATTTTTTAATTTCTTAGAGACTTAATTTACTATTTAACAGTGCAAAATCGTATCACATAAATAAATTTCAACATGCGGTATTATGAACTGTAGAACATACAAGCACAACAATTACCTTTAAGAAGTGAAACAACGAGAGAAAAAAAATATTAATAATTTAGAAGAAAATCTGCAAATTTCTTATGAAATTCTTTACAGCAAGTCGTTAAAAAAATTGTTTGATTTTTCGTGCAAATCAAATTAAAAACTTTAAGCTTAGATCATTTTATTAGAAGCTACGACATTAAGTTTTTCAAAGTGAGTAATTTAGTTTCATCAGTCCACCGAGGTCACGGCGCCGTGTCACTTTTCTAATTATTCGTGAGCGCACGGAAGAAAAAGCATAAATAATAACACGAAAAAGGAAGGAGACGGGCGCCGCGGACACGTTAGGGGGTCGCGTCCCTGAAGCACTAAATTCCAATCAACTCGCCAGTCGAGACGCGCGAGACTCGCGCGAGCCGCGGCGCCAGGCGCCGCTCGAATACAAATAAGACGTCGGGCTAAGGTAAAAATGAAAAAGTAGCCACCCCCTGCACTCCCCGCACGTCGGGCTATCTCAAATAAAACTCTTAAACCCTTGACTGGCTCCATTTATTTTCTCCCGCCGCGGCGTCCAGTCCCTCCTTTAGGAGTTCGCGCCCGTCTCCCCCGGCCGGTATTTCTTTTTCAGATTGTCTCATAGCCGGCGGCTACGATAAGTCGACGGGGACACGGCGATGAAGTCATCCCAGAGACCAGACCAAGAGATGACGTTAAAAGATCAAGGCAGGTCAGACAAACGGCGGGGAGACACGCTCCACAGGTGTCTCGCTCCTGCCCCGTACGGGCTGCGTACTCGAGCGATAATTAATGTCGCTCTATTGATAAGAGATAGCGGAGATTAGAGGGGGACTCGAGTGGGATACGGCGCCCTTGATGCTCAGCCGATGCGGAAGATTTAAGAGATCAAGGGGTGAAGTTAGCAGGAGATAACGTAATCGAAACTTGGAAAAAAGTACGGAGTTTCGTACGAGATCCGATTTACTCAAACGCCTTGTTTCAGCGTTTCCGCTTGGGATGTTCTCTCCTAATTTTATTAATTGCTGTCTTTTATTATAGATTTCGATGCCATTTCTTTTTTTCTGCCGAATAAGCAGTGGTGTGATAAATGATGTTGTGTACTGGACGAAAAAAAAAATATTGTTAAAACAAAGAAATATTTAGTTGAGTAAAGAACATTGTTTTTATTTTTTTAAGTACATGAGAAAAAGCGTAAATGTTTCCACAGCAGATGGACATGAGAATTTCGTCACGTCATGATTTTGCAAAACATTAAAATCAGAAATTTTACGACCTATAAAATGATTTTCAATGAAACAGTCTTGGTTTTATATGGAGTTTTGTTATTACTATTTTTTTTTCGAATAATAGTCTATAAAAAAGCGTTGTTATTCTTTTTATTAATACGCCATAAAAACGTCATTCTTCAACTTTACAATCATCAGTGGTACTTTCGAAAAGCTACTACTTACAAAAAAAAATTTTATTTCCAATCCGCGAGCTCACCGAATTAAATCAATCGTAAAAAAAAGAAATGTTTATGTTTACTGCCCAGTGGCTCTTTATTTATTATTTAGTTTACTACTTAGTTTATTATTTTAAAAATATAGGTCAAAGTAGCCGCGGCCACTTTCAAAAAGTTATACAAACACCTTTAAAATTATTCTAACGCCTCGGTATAAGCTCAGACAAAAAAAAAAAATGAAAATACTCTTCTCATTCAGAGAATTAGAACAGCAGGGCGAAAATTCGCTCCCTTCAATGGTGCTCGATCCCACCCGCAAAATAAACCAGGCAAGCAAGCCACAAGGAAATCTCCGAGATTACACAAACACGCGAAAAGAGAACAAAGATTCTGGAGGAGCGCTCCGCATTGAGCCAGCGCAAGCAAAGAGCAAGCGATCAGCGGCTCGGCGGAAAGTACGCCGGATCACGCGAGTCGAGTGTGTGCGTCCATACACACATCCGCATCTACATGCATATACCCATAAACACACAGATATATACACTGATATAGGTAGGACGACTCCCGTGAGGGTAGCGCTCGCGGAGACCGGGCGCGTCGGCGACGGCGATATAGAGGCGCGCGCGCGAAAGGCGGAAATGCGGCTGCGCGCGCCGGAGAAATTCGCGCCCCCGCGCGCGCTCGCCGGCGGTGGGAGGCGCTCGTCGCGGCGAGAGAGGCCCCCGGCGCGTCAGTCGGGATGCCGAGTCTGTCCGCGCGCTCACCTCGTCCGCCAGCCACGCGATGATCGGCGAGCGTGCTGATGCTGCTGCCGCGGCCCGGGCGCGCGCCGGCGCGCTTTTCAACCTGCCGCTCCTGCGACTCGCGACCCTCATCGCCGCCGTGGCCGGACTCGCGAGCACCGACAATCTACCGCCGACCGTCGGTGAGTGCTGAAAAACTCGTCACTGAAATTGCGAGCCGTTTACACGGCTGATTTTGTGCGACCGATGCCCAGTTTTACATTGTTTTTGTTTCATGCAGCTGCGCAAGTGTGATTTTTTTTTATATTTTGTAGATCTGCACTCTGGTGGTTATACTCTGTTTCGGTAGTAGAGTTATTTATTTTCAATTATAATTTTGGTATTTACTAAACAGATTCTATTTGATTAAGTTATAGGTGTAATTGTATTTGCTGAGTATATTTTGTGTTTAAAATGAAAATTTTTAATCAAAATGTTTATACCCTACTTGTTCGAACGACAAGTTTTCAGTTTTATTTATTCGTTGTTAAGTGACTAATTTGATATGTTCGAATAAAGCATTAAAAAATTAATCTATTTTATTGCTTTGGTAAATCAGTGTTTTTAAAAAACAAAGAACAGAAGAATATTGAAAGCACGTACAAACATTTACACTGGCCTCATTTGTTTTTCATTTTCGCGTAAATAACATAAAAAATGTAGGCGTTCGCCTCTTTAATAGTTTCGCAAGCTGAGACACTTGAGTGTTAAAAAATGTAGGAGTAAAGAAAAAAGAAAGCGGGAACCTTATGCAATAATCATCGACAGTTCGACTGATTGTAAGCGTCATGAACTGTCAACAATAAAGTTTACACCGTCTAACTTTTTAATACGGATCGAATCGTAAAGTCGGTAATAAATTTTTCATTGGTCCCGTTGTCACGGGTTCAAGGTTGCCGAACCTCATGAAAAATGGATTTTTTTCGCAGCCAGAATTCTTCGATTGGCCAAAAGCTCGCCTGGGAATTCCTAATTTCCCTATGGTGCACTCGTTCTTTTGGTATTTGTGTTTTTCATCAAGTTTGATCTGACCGTATAGGGATGCACGGAGGGAGGGGAAAAGGCCTAAGAATAAGCGCTTTTGCAAATTCCGCGTATACGGTTTGCCCTCGGAGTCGCCGAAGAGAGCGCATACAAGTTTCAGGAGATGGGATTTCTTTTGAAAAGCCAAAGAAGCAGGCGACAAAGAGACGAGCACCTTTACACTATCGGCTGGCCTGATTGTGTTTGGGCGCTGGACGGAGGTGAAGGTGGGGGAAGTGATTGTTGATGGAAAATTTGAATTGCACTCCAGTTTGGAATGAGCTTTTTCTTGTCCGTTTGATTACTTGAAACAAATCGAATTCGGACTCGAGGACGGAGAAAAGTACATTTATGAAAGTTCACCGTTCCGCCTGCTCGATTCGTCCCGAGATATTTGCCGTTTCTGACGGTGGCTTGCTATTCTCTGCTTTTTCGCTGCGGATCGGGAGGTTACAACTTCTTTTTACGCTGGATAAACGAATTTCACACTTTTGTTTTGAGATTCTTTTTAAAGCGAAGTTATGAGCACAAATGTACTGATTGCATTGGAATACGTGACTAGAACGTGTAATTAATATAGGAATAGTTACTTCTGTATCGAAAGAAATTAACTTAATTATTACAATTTGAAATACAATTATTTTGAAGAAGCAGCAATTGAAATAAGAAATATCTCGGTGTACATAGATTAGACAAAAGAAAAAAGAATTAAAAATTTTCAAAAGTTTGTTGAAAAAGTGTTAGAGGAAAACTCATTTGTATTTTAAATATCCATCGCAGATTTTCAGCATTGCAGCGGAATTGGTTAAATTATTGGTTGTATCATAAATATTGATGAAAGTAAACAAATAAATATTGAGAAGGAAACAATTCTTCAAATTAGTTCGCGAGTCTGAAGTAACTTGACTTATCGTTTCTATACTTAAGCATATGCAGCATCGAGTACGGTATTTTTGCCTCCATTTTTTCAGCCTTGACTAGAATACTGGAGTGTCGTAATTCCATTCATGAGTATCAGCTATCAAATTTCTTTTGAATTATAGATAATTTAAACTTTAAATGTTAAAAAAAATAAGAAAATATTAATGAATTATGAATAATAAAAATATACCAACAAAAGTATTAATAATAACGACAAATATCATTAATAATGCATCGAAGTTATAAAGATTCATATAAAAATTCATTTATAAAATCGCTCGATATTCAAAGAGCCCAAGGAGCGTAGAATATTAATTTTGAAACATTAATCCGCGAAGTGCCGGCCGAAGTAAATACACATTTTCAATATTCAAACACTTTAAAATTCCATTAAAATTTCTAAAACCTCGCAGTACCTATGCTCTCTTCCGCATTACGCAAAAATCTAGAGGAGACGGCAAAAGCTCGCCTCCCCCTCCTCCCCCCGTATTTGCGTTAAACATCAAAGAGGCAAAAATCCGCTGTTCTAAGCACGCCACAAGCTTTCCTCTAGTTGATTCCCTCCTCAAAATTTCATTCCTCCTCGCACTGAATCCTGCTCGATGCTCTAAGGCGCTCGCCCTTTGTCTCCTACTTCGCCTGTCTCATCCAAAAAAAAAAGAAAAAGGAAAAGAAAAAGGAAAAAAGTACCGGAAAAGTCGGTGTCGCTGGCGGGGCGAGTCCTCCGGCCGGAATTCGAGCCTCGCGCGGACAATAGTTAGGCGCATGTACAATGGAGGGGTACAACTTGGGCCGCCGGGGAGAGAGACGCGGGGATAACCGCTTTGAACTCGCGATGCGAAATCCGGTTTGCTCGCGGCCCTTGTAAACTGTGTAGGCCCGCACGTGTTACGCGCCCGCGTGCGCGACTAGTTTAATCAGTTCGGCGTTCGGCGGAAGGGGGGAGGTGAAGCGAGGCGGTGTTCCGAACTGCGCGCTCGCCGCGTGACAGCAACTCCGGCGACACACGATGGAAGGTCCACCCGGTGCACTTATACGGCTGGCGCGCGGCCGAAGGCAACCAACTACTCGGTGCAGTACTCGCCTCGGCGCGCCTCCCCTGAAAAGAGATCGAATTTCGGCTGAAGGATCGATGTGGCTGCTTTAAGCAAACTCTCCCTTTCTCCCTCTCTTGCTCTTGCTCTCTCTCCTGGCGCGCTTTTAAGGAAATTCTATTTTCGCCTCGGGCCTGTTAAGCGTGACCTATTGCACGCAATAATGTTACTTCTATTGAGATGTCGAAGTTTTTTCTTGTGCTTACAGGCTTTGTTGAAATTTTTTTTAAAAAAGAAAAAAATCGTATTGATGTATCAACATTTTTGAAAGAAATTATTTTTGTGCGTATTTTCTTTTTAAAATCCTTATTAGATAATTTTAAAATCAGTTTTATTTAAAACAGAATATTAATTTATACAATATGCAGAAACATTTACACGTTCGTATCAATTGTTTCTCTTTAGAGTACATAGTAGGTATTTTAAGTAGTACTTACAGGTTAAAATTAGTCGAAACATTAAAATTTTTGAAAGAAAATATTTATATGCGTATTTTTCTAAATTTCTTTCGAACGACTTTTTTTCAAACAATAGTATCAAAGATTATGTTATACGTGTATTTTAGTAAAATTTTAGTGATATTTATGCAGCAGAAGATGAATAAACATTTATTCAATATTTTATTCGAAATAACAACTGTGATATAATGTAAAAAAGAGAAAGAAAGTTTAAATAAAAGTAGTCTGGCCGTAGATTTTTTGTGTAAAGAGATAACACCATTCTCTTATAATGAGATTGAAAAACAAATAAAAAAGGCTATTAAATTTATAAGAAATGTTTTATGAAGCGACATAACATTTTTACTGATATCCTCCTCTATATATAATTTAGGGCGATAAAAAAGGTAGATTAATTAACATCGATATAAAAAAAAATCACCGACCGATATAAAATAATAAGCTAAAATCGCATTAAAAAAAAAAAGAAAAAGGAAAAAGAAAACGTTAACTAATTTCTGTACACTTTTAAGGAAGCACCGCGCTAGCAACCTCTGCGTAGTCGCTAGATTTTTTGAGTCCCTGAATGCGACAGTCGTAAAATAATTATCGCATTATTAAATTTAATGGAGAAAAAGGCGCGTTATAAAGCGAGGTCTGATACTACAGTGGGCTTACGTCCCTCCAGCCGCCAGACATAAAAGTGCTCCTCTACCTTGGCATAAAGTTCATGCGTCGCGCAGTCCGGACGTTTTCATTTTGCACGACGTCCTTCTCTCTCCGCTTCTCTTTTTTTTTTACTGTTATTCAAAATGCAGAACTTTAATAAAAGAATTAACGTGCAAATGGTTCTTTACGAGGCTGGAACACCGCTTTGCTCATCGCAGTTCCGCCGAGGATATGGGCAATCACGAAACGAGCGAGTGGACAGCGAAACGGCGTCGCTGATTTCATTCGCGCTTATGAAAATTTAACGGCCGAGGCTCTAGCAGTCCGTCCGGAAGCGATCCTACTCGGAGTTGCCGTCGTTATTTAAGCCCGCGACTTGTATAATTAGAACGAAAGCGTGCATCGTTTTGTCGAGTTATTTCGTCGCGGGGCGCGTAACCAGGATAGCTTGCGTTAAATCATGTACTTCGTCAAATGCCATTCTGCCCCGCAGGGTCCATTGAAGCCGGCGAACAACGGAAAAAAGTTTCCTCGTTGCGCAGCTGCGCATCGAAATTAAGCAGGTATATATACACCTCGCAACAACTGCCGTCACCGCGGTAAACGAACGCCGCGGAGGGAGTAAAAATTTCCTCCTCCGCAAGCGTCTCCCTCATTATCCCGAACATACAACTGATTCCTTTGAATTAACGGCTGCAGGAGGAAAAAAGAGGGAGCGGGAGACGGTGGCAGAGATCGCGGAAAGTGTGCCGCGTGTAAATAAGAAACGACGAAGATGGGCGCGCATTATTTGTTCGTGAAAAAGTTCGAGACGGGGAGACGAGGGGGGGGGGGGGGGGGGCGTGGGCCTTCAATTTAATTTTGCCCGCAAAGAGCTAGTGGTAGTTCATCGTTTCGTGCAGACGTCGGGCGGCGCGCGCGACGCCACAGGCGCGCGTTTCCGCGCGTATATCTGTACGTTTCGCAGATTACCAAAGTTGTTTCTTAATTAAGGAAACTTTTGGACGCAACGTTTACAGTTGTGTTTCTCTTTGCGATATCAAAGTGCGGCACGTGCTGCATATTTACCTGGCCCGCTTTTTCCCGCGGCGCCGCGCGTACACGTATACAGTGCGCGGAGGTTCGCGCACCCGGAAACTTCACTCGAGCTTCTTCTCCCTACTCCGCGTCTCTCACCCCGCCTCCTGACTCGAAGTCCTTAAAAAGACGGCACCGAGACTTCCGGGAATCTTTTTCACGACGCGGAACTGGGTCGTCATCGGTTTTTTTTCTTGGGGAAACTCTTAGTTGCTGCTTAATTCCAGCTACTTAGTGTGTGTTTTCTTTTAAATCGCTGGGAATCAGTTGAACGTGACCAATTTTAATTGTTTATTAATCGCCATTTATCGATTGAAAGTCTTTGCAAAAAAAAAAATTGTCACGCAGTTGTTTAGAAACGGAAAGTTAGACAAACTATAAATTAGTTATTGACCAACTAGCCGGTGACCGCAAGTGTTACTAACGTTTATTAGTTATTTTTTTTATGCCTTTTTAACGTACTTATGGTTAGCAATTTTGTTCACGAGTTGACGTTTTTCGATAACTGATTGCACATTTTTATTTGTAAAAACTACTATTTTTTACATCTAATGGAAACAAATTTATCAACTATTAACTTAAAAAAGTAGCGTGAAACAATGATTGATGGGACAATTTCATTTTTATTAAGTAAATTTAAAAAAGTCTAAGGAACTTTTTTTTTCATACTGAAATTTTTATTAACCGTGTTGTGGAAAAATACGTTGATGCAGAAGATTGAACACTTGAAATATTCGTATCGCGAACTATTTTTGCAATAAACTTTGTTGAATAATTTGATTAAATCAAACTGTAAATTTCATTCAGCAGACTCATAACAAGAGAACTGTAAATTAAACAATCAATCGTAGCTCTTAAATAATAAAATTAAAACACATGTATTTTAAGCAATACAAATCAAACATAGTCAGACAATGTAAATTATTTGGTTAAATTACATAAAAAGTTGCTAAACAAACTGGCGTTTAAAATGGTAATTCAGACAATGAATAGGTCTGTAAATTTAAACGATAATTCCACAGTCTATTTTCATTCGCAAGTAATTAATTTCATGCATTAAAAAAACAATTTAAATGTATTCAATTTTATTGCTTTGATAAAGTACCTAAGTATTTTAAGTAGTACAAGTGGGAACTAGTCAGACGAGGAAGTATAATTTTTTTTGCTAGAAAGTTTGTAAAGCTTTTTTTGTTGATGTAAAACTTAATTTACTGTCTAATATACAATAAATTATATAATAAAATAAGAAAAGTAAAAAAAAGTCCCAGAAACTTCTTTTTCGCACTGCAACTGTTATGGAAAATACATACAAATGAACACTTGAAATATTCGTAAATCGGTCTATTTTTTCAATGAACTATGTTGAATAATTTGAGCAAATAAAACTGTAAATTTCGTACAGCAGACTCCGGAGAAAAACGAACCGTAAATTAACCAATCAATCATGGCTCGGCGAGAGGGATGCGCGTGGGGCGCGCTTGGTAAACGCGAGAAAGGCGGGCGTAGCTTATCGGTGGGAAAGGCGCACATGGCGAAAATTTAGAATCTCAATCGGTTCTCGGTTAAATGTGCATTTTCTCCCATTATTCAGAGTTAATTGTGTTCATTCTGCTGCTGCTACCTCTATCGCTTTAATTGAATTTAATCATGTTGTACAGTTACAAACGTAATTCTACTGTGTGAACAGCCCACTTGAATTATGTGCAACGGCGCGCCCTTTTACTATAACCATTATCTAGTCCGAATAAATTCATTAACTACGTTTGGAATTGGTATTACGTTTAAGACCCTTGAATCCACGAAGCTTCCACTTACGAATAATCGACGAAACTCAAAGCTAAAATTCACAATCATTTATACACTCGAGATAATTTTATATAGTTATGTACACATTTTTTCGTTTGGATTTGGCATTATGTTTAAAACCCTTGAATCCGCTAAATTTCCACTCCGAATTAATCGACGAAACTCAAATCTAATATTTCATAATCATTCGCATTTTCGAGTAAAACGTACAGTTATTACATATACTCCCATTTTTTCATCGACATATCGTTTACGGCAAGTTTGAAAAAAAAAAAAATAATAAATGAAAAATACGAGGAGCAGAAGCGAAAGTTCATTTGAATACAAATGCGATGATAAACAATGAAAACTAACGTATTCCATTGTTTACTGAATATATATTCCATTTTGGCCGGTGGTACGCGAAGTGCAGAAAGTGAGAAAAGCCGGAGCAAAGAGAACGCAGAAAGGTGTCGCACCTTTATGTCGAAATAAAATAAAAATAGTTTACATAATGCATCAAAGGCACTCGGCAAACTTTGAAGGACGTTTATTTTGGAGCTTTCTCCTAAAGCGAATCATCCCGCTCTAGTCCACTTACTTGAGTCGGATATATGTCCTCTCCGTCGCAGCTTTTTTTTTCTTCACAGATAATCACAGCGTCATCACCTCTCGATCTCATTCTTCTTTTACGTACTCCCGCGCAGATCATGTATGGCACCTACACAATATGTGTCTATATCTAGCGAAGGAGGCAATAGTTTTTATTTCGTCGACTTTCTGTAGGGAAGTTGGCCATAAAATAAGTAATGGTCAATTTGAAATAAGTTACGGTTTGTTATTGTTACTGAGGCATGAAATTCCGGAGGAAATTTAGCTCACCCTATAAAGTGTTATCATTGTTGGGCGGTAATCGTTATCTTGTTAGTTTATTTGTTCCTCTGCGCGAGCACAACAGCAACAGTCCTTCGGAATGTCTGAAATGAGCATTCAAAGGAATTACCCAATGCACCTTGTGTGCCCGGCGTTAAATTTAGACTAATTAGGTCGGGCCACGTTCTCGAATAATAAGCGAAAAGACCGTGACGGGAGTTTAAAAATTTTATAAAAAGTTCATCACTGTTTCATTGTTCACAGTAAATGCAGAAATGTTACAAAAGAGCCGCGCGCTTCGAAGTAAAATTTTAAAATGATACGTTTTTTAAAATAAAAAAAAACTTACATTTAAAACCTGTATTAAAAAAAAAGAAAGAAAGAAAAAATGCTCGTACCCAACGAATTTTCCAAAAAATCACTACATTTTTGTTATCCACTCGTTAATTATTCATCAGGCAGTAAAAAGGAAAACAAAGAAATAAATTTTTAGATCCTCTTTTAAACCGGCGTGTATGGTAATGAAAAATTTTGCAAAAAACTGATAATGCCTTTACAACGAGCTTTCCGAGGTAAACACATAAGCGGTCGAATTGCCTCGTTCCCGGCGGCCCCTCCAGCGAGGCGCAGAGGCGGCCGGTGCCGCAACATCCGCGAATCGACGCGCAATTTATACTTCATGAATAAGCTCATAAAAATCATGGACGAGAGCAATCTCCTCGGAGCGCCGCGCGCATCCTCCGAAGAAAATTCCGGCTGATATACAAGCGGCATTTACTCTCCGCAGAGCGAGCTAGAAACCGCCAGATATATAGAGAGAAAGAAAGAGAAGAGGAGAAAAAGAGAAAGCGAGAACAAGGGGAAAGCCTCGCCGTGGCGCAGATAAATCGACGCGATGCCGCGAAAGCGAGCGCTCGCGGGGGGTCGCTTCGCCCTTCCTCCTGTAATTTCGCCTTTTTTCAGGTCATTCGCGCGGCGGACACGGCGTTGTCGCAGCGGCCACCTGGAACGTCCCCACCCCCTTCCTCCCGGCGTTTCCTATCGGGCGGCGGCTTCCGTATCGCCCGCCTGTTTATTTTTCTGATACACGCGAGGGCGTACACAGCGCCGCGGAAAATCGTCGCTAATGCATTCGCGCGGCGTTCCTATCTTACGCCACTGGCCGCAATATTGCCGCGTTCTTTGTCCCCCTTTAGCCGCGGAGTAGGTGCTTCTCGGCGGGAACATTTTTACAATTGTGCCGAGGTTCGCTTTGTTTCGTTCCGCCGGGCCGCTCGGATACATAAAACATTAGCCGAGATAAGCCCGAATGGCCGGGGGCGCGCACCCCCCCCCCCCCAGCAGCTATTTAAAAATGTGCCGAAGCTGCTGAACGCACTGCAATAGTTATTAAGCAGCCGGCACTGTAATGCCCGAATCCCGCTAAGAGCCTTTAGTGTAAATGGACTCCATTGTTGGACTCGTTACGATTGCAGCGGAAAGATCGAAATTAGATTCTCGCCTGGTTTGCATATCTTTATTTATCGGGTGCTTTTTTATTTGCCGCGCACCCAGGAGAGCGCGTCTCTTTGCCCACCGAAAATATCGTCGCTGCGGAATTTAGCCGCGATTAAAATTGCAAGCTAAGCTTTACATGTTAAACTGACGCTACTTTAATTTACAAGGGAATTGGAATAGTGATGAATGAATGTAATTTTCATGCCGGTCCTTTCTTTCGTTCCCCGTTTGTTTCATGGAGGTACCTATAAAAAGCTTAGGCGAGATTTGGATAATACTTTAATTTTGTTTAACTTAAACAAGAGGATTTAAGGAGGTCAAGTTTGTCGTTTTGTAGTCCAAAAAGGGTAGACCTTGTACAGCTCTCTCATACTCTATTTCCTCTCATTACGGACACTGTACTATTTTTAAAGACTCAACCTTGCGTAATGAAGAAACGACGTGTATGCCGCGGTTTATTAATAACCAGTCCATTAATCTCTTAAGAAGAAGAAAAAATAGAGAGAAAAACATTCAGTCATTTATTTCACTCGTTTATTACATTTCGCGGCGCGACGAAGCAACTTGATGCAAGCGTGTGTCTCCGCGCACCTGCAATCTCAGTCAAAACAAGATTTATGCCGCTGCGCATCGCATCTTCCCGGTTACATATCTCATATCTCACATCTCCTCGGACATTAAACCGACCTCCGTCTCCGACTCCGTGTCGCACGGCCGCTCACCGAGCCCGGCCGTGTTTTTGTGACCAGCGCGTGCCCTTCCCCGCGATGTTTCATTCACCTCGCTCGAAGGACCGCAATTTCGCGCTTCGTCCTGCCGTCGGCGCAGCACTCGTCCTTTTTTCGCCGCTATCCGCGCGGCGGACTGACGAGACGCTCCAAATGATTGCGCGGCGTTAAACGGCCAGTCGGCAAGAGCAGCCTTATCCAATTACGGCTCTTTGCGTTCGCGTTGATTTTCCCTACCGATTTTACGCGACGAGCGCTTTGTTAGTCGCGCGTTTTTACCAAAGACGTTTTCTTTATTTTTATTTTCATTCGACGTGAGCGAGATAATTGGAAATTCGCGTGGTGTAGGGGTGTTTTAATTACTGCGCTCTCGAGGGACGCGCATTCGACTCGATTATGCTTGCTCCTTCCCTTACTGTCGTCTTATCGTTTCATTATGGACGTCGTTTATGTTTTGTTGTTGTACTTTTAAATTTACTAACAAAATTCATTGTACTTGCGAGATTAATTTTTTTCATTTGAATGCAGTAATTTATAATGAATTCTAATTTTTATTCGACATGCAATTTAGAATAATAAGTACGCAAATGAATTATTCTTTTTACATTAAATTCTTATGAAAAAACTTTTCTTCGTATTTCGAAGAGAGAAAATTCAATGCTCCATGATTCTTTAGAAATCAATTCATTGTGTACGTCAATTTATTAAATATAATTATAGATTTTTCAATTATTTTCAAAGAATATAATGAAGAACCTTTTAGCTTCCACTCACCCGCGTGAAATGTGGCTAGGATATATTATACATCGCCTGTTCCTCTCAAATTTCCCAATGAAAAAAAAAGAAAAAAAAAATTCAGTTCTAGTTTACTTAAAAATAAAAAAAGAAGAATGTCCATTCGTATTTTCTCTTTGATCCGCGAAATTCGCACATCTGCATGCAATCAGCCGAGCGAAGTGACACGGCCGCCACGAAGACGTCATTTCCTTTGCATGTCTCTTTTCGATCTCCAGGCGACCCCCGCGAGTGACGCGTTCGAGCGACGTTTGAAAAAAAAGCGAAGAGGAAGATCCAAGAAAGAGAGGAGAGCGTCTCGGCGAGCGAAACAACTTCTCGGAATAAAACTTCACTCACACGAATTTCCCAATGGCGAGCGGGCGCGAGTCTCTTACTCTCCGCATTCCTGCCCCTTCACTCGCTGCGGCGAGGTGTAACACATTCATATTCGCGATGAGATTTACGGCGAGCGCTCCGTGAACTTCCAGATTTCACTTGATCCTCACCCCCCCCCCCCTCCCCTGGAGTATGTACCCATACTCCGAGAGGAAAGTTTACTGGCCTACGCGTTCCGAACACGGGCGCATTGTTTCGGGCTGACAAAACGGTGCGCACGTAAAGGTCCGGCCGTTAATGCGTCGCCACGGGTGCCGATGCGCTCGGACGCGCGCCGGGAAATATTTCGAGAGCCGATTTTCGTCTTCACCTCCGGCGCGCCGGCCTCGCCTCTCTTTCGCGCGTGCGCAACCGATAAAGTAAATACCCGCGCGGATATCAAATGCAAGTAATTACTTTTCCGGGGGATTTATGCTCCTGGGCGCGGGGTAAATAAAGTTTTAGTTTGTGTTGGGTTCGGCTGCCGCGAACTTTGAATACCGCTGTTATATTTGTTTTTCCCGTGGCTATTATGAGGCTTGATTTACTTAGCTGCACCTATCCTGTAGGTTTTTTTTTATTTCTGAGTAATACGATTAGATTTGTGGACTTTGATAAATTGTATGGGAGAAATATTTTTGTACTTTTGTATATTCATTTTTAGGTCAGGAGGGCTACGATTTTCATTGGCTGTCATCTGAGCGGTAGGATTGGCGACAGCCATCACGGAGAATCAGTCCGTCAAGAGGAAACAATATTCCGTTATTTCGGGAGGGTATATTTGACGTATCATGGGTTTAAAATAGGATTTTGCAGTGTTTATGCAGGGAATTTCGCAGTCCCTTATGTGGGAGATTAGATGTCTTTTCTTAACTGGAAATTTCTTAATTAACAGATTCAGGACAACGTTTTCGCAAAGGGGGTCTGAAAGCCAATTAAAAATTCAAATTTCGTGCCACAAAATATCAGACGAAAATACAAATAATTTACTTATAACAATTAATAAAAACAAAATTATGAAAAACTAGGAGTTAGTTGCCCTCCGTTATGTAATTATCT
>JAWWEN010030023.1:0-15701 GCA_035582955.1 Sycophila texana | reverse complement strand
CTGTAGTGCGGGTCAATTCGAAATACCAGAACATGGCCATATTAGGCGCATGCCCATATTAGGCACAGGTACCTTATTACTGCTTTAGTTAATTTTAAAAGCAATTGGAATAAAGGACTGTTCCATGCCATTTAGTATGCATGGTACTCACTACATGTAATGGCGGTCGTGAATGAAGCTGTAATCGCTGCAAATAATTGAAGAAATTGTACAATTAGTATTAGTAGACTAAAGATTAGCTAAATATGTAATAGTTGTTAAAGAGAGCGAGAAGAACCAGTTGGTTAATTAACCGTAAGTATTAGTGTAAATTCATTAATATTTATTTGCAATTACCCATAACCGCAATAACAATTAGTCACTTTTATTAAAATATTATCTTTATTTTATCATTTAAGTGACATTTTTTTCCATCGCTACCTGAATTAACAATTTACTTATTTTAATATTTTTCAATATACGCAATTACTTAATTTTTTAAATTATTACTATCATAAAATTGAATTACGTTTAATCTAAAGTTTTAACCAACTAACTGTAAACATATCGATTATTAAGTAACAGAGTATTAGAATTTCACTTCGCAGAACAAATTTGATGTACGGAGGAAGGTATTGGCTTGATTATAAAAATAGAATAAAATTCACCAGCATACGTATACGTCTTTTTATGACACTATCAATCAAATCATAATAAAAGTTTAAGGTAATGACAAAAATTTAAACTTTGTTTCGTTAAGAGATGTTAACTCGCATCAATGAAATTAAAGATCTAACGACTCTTGAACCAATTCAATTTTCTCAACGTAACAAAATTTTATTTATTATCAATTTCTTTTCAATTTTTCATATCCATATTGCCAGAATCACTTAAAAAAAAAATCAGTGCGTGGTATTAATAGTACAGAGCTCGAAAGGCATACTAAATTAATTCGACCACGTAAGGACATTCTCCAATTGATCAATTATCAATGGATTTTTTTTTTTAATTTAAAAAATTGAGTTTCTTTCAAAATTGTATTGAGTACATATTTTTACATATAGGACCAGTAGAGAGATTTCACATCCTATTCAACGTCGAAGTTTAAACATTCTTTTAGAAAGCGGCTTGAGGAAAATAAAATTTTTCGGTAATACTGTTAAATGAGTTTTCAATGGAATTTTCCAAATTGAAATATATGATTCTTCACGATATAACATATATAATTTAGAAAACAAACTTATTTTTCTTTAAAATGGTTATATAATACATACAGTTTAGAATAACTACAAAAATATATCACATCACAAGATATCTACACTGAATAAATTAAAAATATTTTGAAATCGATTGAACTATTTAACTAAGTTGAGCATCACCGTAACCGCAGAACGTTCTTAACTAAAAAAATCTATTAATCAATATAGATTCTTTAAAATTACACGGTTCCTTTCATTTTCACAATCAAGAAAACATCTCCCGGAGTTTACAAGAAAATCCGCGAGATCGATCGATATACGTTCCGACACCACATCCCTATAGCAATTCGTCGATATAATAATAGCACTAAGGCGCTCAGCGGAAGGGCCCAAATTACCCCGCGCAATTTTCGAGAAGATTGCACCTTGCGAATCGCCACCCACGCGCCTTTCGCACAGAATACGTACTCCTCGGTCTGGTATCGGTGATAGCGGCCGAACTCGTCGAATTCGTCCATATCTCCTCGCCACGCGGCCATCCGTGTACGATCGACCCCGTCAGGGCGCTCCGTCACATTTATACCGACGCCGATCGTTCGCTAGTTTCAGAGCAATTGCACGACTTTTCTGCATCATTGATCTTTTAAGACTGATGGACTCAAGTGGCGCTTTTTATTGGAGGTCAACTATTATTTTTTTTTTTTTTTCTATCGACTCTCGATGCTTCTCGCGGTTTCTTTCATTGAGCGATCCTACCGAGGGGTCGACGGCGAAGCAAAATAGTGACATCACGATTTCAGAATTTAATGAATACATTGTAATTTTTTCATGCGTTTATGGAAGATTTCTGAATGGCTAAATTATATCGTTGTTACGAATGATTATAATTTTTTTCCATAGCATCATGATTTCAGATTTCAGCAATTACATCTAAATTTTATTATGATTACGAGTGATTATAATTTTTTCCGTTATTACAGTGATTTCGCAAATTCGAGTAATCACGGAGACCTAATAGAATCTTAATAAAAAAGCGATTTTATCTACACAATTTTGGGATACTTCGTTTTATGATGATCGTCCTTGAATCATTATTTACTTTAATAATCAAGTTAAAAGTAAATGTTCATGAAAAGTGTTGAATAAAACGAAATGTAAACGTTGGAGTAATTTTTAAACTTTAAATTGAAAGCGGAATTGAAAAGGAATTTTATTGCTCCAAGCAGTATGATTGCAGCGCAAGAAAAAGCAGTTACGATATTTTTTAATTAATTAAAAGAGAATTTCATATCTATAACAAACAAATTTTATAAAATATACTTTTTTAAAAGGGAAAGACGTGATTTTATGATTGGTATGAAAAATTTCGAAAGATTACTAAAATTCGTGATGTGATTTCGCAGTAAGTGCTGTGATTTCGCAGTAAGTATAGCGATATACTGATACATGATTTCAGTTTGCTGTCGATCTCTTGTGATCCATACGGTATTTGTTTGGTGCGGACGCTTTTTTTTTATCAACGAGACTAGTGGTATATTTGACGAAAATAGCAATTGCGGGGTAAATAGGCTATATATAGGAGAATGTAAGGACACCCGGCAGTTACGTTTCAATGGGTATTGTTTAGAAATGGTACGATTTGTTGGAGTAATGTAGATCAAGTGTTTGAATCGCTGAAGTTGATTGGGGTTAAAAAGAGATTAGGTATTCCATTTGGTGTGTGTTTATTCAAACTTATTCTTTACTCTTAATTTTTATCGTAAATTTTCAACAGTTATCCTTTTAAAGTAAATACTAAACTTATTATTTTTATTTAAAAAATCGTCAAATATTAATTTTAATTCATTATACTATTGTTTAATATTATTTATTGTAATTGATTATTTGTATATACGATAATCTTCATACAATCGATAGCCAATTCAATTCTAATTTAATTATATCCGTATCACACAAAAACGAAATGGAATTCCCGCATAAAAGCAAATATCAAAAAAAAATCTCTTTAAATGAAAAAGCATCCTGGCATGTAACGATTTCATTTTAAAAATTCCTCTTTGTAAGGGTGGAAAAGAGAAAGTCCGCAGCAGGCAAGGGACTGAGTGTATTGAGGCCAGGTGAATTTTTACAGACATTGTCTCGACTTTAGTACACGCGAGGAATTTCTCAGGGCACGTGAGATTTATGGTTCAGTCAGACTGACGCATTCGCGACGGCTGCGTATCTGCAGTTTTACCTTCTCTTTTTATCACTCACAATTTTACCAATTTTTTTTTTATTTTTACCTACTACCGTAAAATGTAGCTTTATTTTCTCGAGTGATTAAATAAGTAAAAGTATTCTATTCTATACTCTCTATAGAGGGTCAAAGAAATTGAAATTTTTCTCCGTAATTGCTCCTCTATAACAACTGTAGAAGCTGTTGGAAAAGAATATTTTTAATGTTCTTCGTTTATTTTTTTATTGTCGTGTTTATTTCATAAATTTACGAGTGGATTAATTATAAGTCAAAACCTGTTTAATCGATTTCGCTGAAATTTTTATGGCGTGTACACTGCACAAGTAGTTCAAAACACTGTCAAAATAATTGTGATATTTGCCATAGATTTTTGGTAGAGGCTGCTTAAGATATATAAACAAAAATTAAAAAGAATAAACTGCTTTATTAATTTAAAAAGAAGGGGAGAAAGTTACACTTTTCATATCAGCCTACACATTTTCTTCTGTTACCCGTCGATTACAATTACCGATAGCGTATAATTTTACGAGTATATAGTCATTTTTATACCCTGCGTAACGTACATATGCAAATTTGACGATCATAAGAGAGATTTAAATCTCCGCTGGCTGCTTATTCTAGCTCGAACACTAATTTCAAATTATTGCGTAAGAAATTTATTGTCTCAAGATTACACCAAAAACATTACAGTGCGGTGCATACGGTGGGCATAGGACGTAAAATTTAGTGAATAGCAATGTCCTAATCCTGTAAGAGGTCGTTAAAAAATTAGTGATGGAAAGGTTTGTTATGCGGCTTGGCAAAACAGTTCAAGCAGGTTCCGATGGTGATTAAAAAAGAAGAACAGAAAAGTCATTAGTTTATTACCGTGTCTGCCCGCGTTCGAGCTCCAAGGCACTTCCGTAAGAGGCATCGAGATACCTCGCCGAGCCGAGTTTCGTATACTTTGGCACAGCGGCACGTCTCTGTGAAAATAATTATAATGTACTAATGGCTTTAATGCACGACGTCGTGAAACGTTCGTGTTTCATCCGCACTAAATGTAATGTTTCATGAATATTTTTTTTTTTCTTTACAAATGTGACAATAAAATATGTTTGTATAAATATCAAAAATAAATAAAGAAATAGTTTTTAAATTATTTCAATTTCATTAAGATATAGATTTCAAACAGCCATATATAGTCATTTTAATATTGAAATTGAATATTGTATTTAAGTAATCTGAAATCCGTAGAAATTTTCAAATGTACAAGAGCTAATGGTCGATGTACTTAGAATAATAAACATTTCTTTTTTAATGCTATTGTGTGTACTGTTTTGAGTGACTGTATAGAGATTCAAGAAGAGAAAAAACAAATTAAATATACAAATATGAAATTATTTTTAGACGCAAAAAACGTCATATTTTATTAATATAACCGAAGGTTATTTTTTGTCAATGTCAATTTTAATTTGTGCAATTTAAAGTTCTATAAAGTATTAATTAGTTACATGTTTATGATTTGAAAATGATGGAAATAACAAAGCAGTTAATTTCTACCAAAAAAAAAATATTATTTTTCTTGTCAATTTGTATAATAATTATTAAATTTGCAAACAAAATTTAAAGATTAAAATGAAAAAATTGTACAATTATAGTCAACTAATTCCCTACTTACAATCAAAGTCATTTTTGTATTATTTATATTATAAATAGGTGTAATTTAATCAAATGAACAATTTAATCTTAGTATGATCAAAGTGAAGTGATCAATAAAAAATGTTGCACTTTCTAACGAAAACATAAGGGACAAGTGTATATTATAAAATAATTAAAGCTACAAAATAATTGAATGTTAAGATTTAATGTATTAAATAGTAAATTAAATGATTAAATAGTAAATTAAATGATGTACCTCTCAGACCGAAGTCGAATATTAATTCCATTAAATTAAAAAAAAAGACGTGAAACTATCATGTGAAACTTAACAATTGACCGTATATAATTCTTTCAGAACGACCCCTTAAAAATATCACGATTGCCCAAAAAATTGCAATACCAAAAAATTCCTATTTTCCTTCCGTTTATTTTTTACATAAAATTTTTCAAATAACATTGTCTTTCTTATTCGATAAGCTCTAAAAAAAATTCGTTCGATTGAGGAAAAGCGCAGCCAGTGCATCTTTAAAAATTTCACGCAATAAACACTATATACAGAACGACAAGGCACTTTGACACGGTACAACAACAGCGGCGTTTGTCCAGCGCGGCGTATTTATTGATCTTAACTCACTCCCGGCGCGATTCAACCCCCGGCCGGCGCGTCCTAAGCGGAAACCCCGCGCGTGTAGCAAAAGCGGATGAGCGTAGTAAATGACTGTTCGTTTCACTGCCACCTCACCCTCCGGCGAAATTTGCCGCTATCGAACTGCCGGAACGAGCGACTGTTTAGTAAAAAAAAAACTACTGCGGTTTTCTTAAAGCCGTTGCGTCACTCGGCGTAAATTTTCCGGCGTCGGGTCTCAATGTAACGCCTCGATAGTTCCTCTCGATTTGTAAAAATTATATTAATTTATTCATTGAAAATTTTGCATTTCTTTAACGTTTTCACTGGTGCGAAATACGAGATTTGCTCTCTAAAGTTGAATTAGTGAATTCCACTATATATTAGTGACATTTGCTCCACTAATCTCGAAATAGTGGAGCAAATTTCACTAATATATAGTGGAGTTCACTAATTTTTAGTGGTTTTTCACTAATTCAACTTTAGAGGGTGGTGTTAATTTATATGTACAATTTCTTTCACTGACCGAATTATATGTTGATGCATGAAGTATGTACGTATATATATATCATATTGCACAGTGTGAGATAATTATTATGAATAACTATAGTTAGATTGAGAGCGCTAAGCGCGCCTCGTTATACGATTTTTTGGGCTACGATGACATAATCTCTCTCTCGGCATTCAATTTTATTTTTAAAATCAAAATCAAGTTCAAAATTCCTATATCTTGTCTATTATTTTTAGAGTATAGATTTTTTTTATAAATGATTCATACTACAAAAAATGGCGAGGTACTTTATTGAAGTTTGAAAGACGAAGGACAAGTCTCCTCGTTTAGCTTATCATGCCGAATAATGTCAATCGACGATTTTCCGCCGCTGCAATTTTTCGCCGAGCGCAGCGTAAGTAAACTATAAAGTTTGAACTCGAGCACGTCGATCTAACGATCAGACGATGGACAACACTAATAATTTGTAAAAGCTCGATAAAACAGACATGTTTTATTAACTGATGAACATTTAACATTAAACGTGTTATCAATAATTAATTGTATTAATATAATGAACGTTAAAGTTTCAACAAAATATTTACCTACAAAGACAAAGTTTACAAAGTTTACAGCAAATATAAAATCTAATAAAATTTTAATAAACACTTACTTATTTCTAACTTTAAATGATTTATAGACAATAGAATTTTTACAAATTATTTCTTGACTATGTTTTTTACAACTTATTTTTCAATATAATGATCTGCATAACCACACTGAAAAAAAAAATAATAAGGGAAATATATAATAAATTTTGTAAGATGGGGACAGGCTTGCCCTACAAAAATGAATAAGTGAAATTTGACTAGTGAACAGTCACTTATTTCACGTTAAATATCTTCCACTATTTGAAGCAAGTGGAAGATTTTTCACGTGGAATAAGTGACTATTCAAATTTCACTTATTTATTTTTACAGAGTGGCAAGCCAAGAAAATTACTATAAATTTTGGAAAAATTATAATTATAGCAAATTTTACTATAATTTTACTATAATTTCTCTACAATTTATCGTAATTTTCTTGGCTTACCAAGTCTGTCCCTATCTTATACAAAATTGATTGTAAACCTTCCCCTATTATTCCCTCTAAAAATGAATAAGTGAAATTTTACTAGAATAAGTGAACAGTCACGTATTTCACGTTAAATATCTTTCACTTATTGTAGGAAGTGGAAGATTCTTCACGTACAATAAGTGACTATTCACTCATTTTCGTCAAATTTCACTTATTTATTTTTACAGAGTTCCTTTCAGTGCAACTGTTACAATTTTTTTCGCTCAACAGACAATCAGGCAGCCATCCGAGAAGTAAAAAAACGAAAATAAAAAAAAAAAAGTCTAGACGATGTTCGCCGATTCGTCGAATACGCCCGATGAATGACTGCGTCGCGGGCAATCGCCGAAGCGCAATCGCGAATTATTTTCGGCCCGTGAAATACGGTCACTGCCATCGCCCACGTGGCCCACGGAGACGAGCGCCCAGACGCTCAGCGGCCGCGTGCGGCGATCGATCACCGCGACTTGCCCACTTCCCGTTCGACCACCGCACGCCGCTTTTTTTTGCCTCTTCTTCCGCCTCGATGGTGTAAGCGCGGACGAAAAGTTGACGGGTATTATATAAAGTGTTTTCGGAGCTTTTACGGCGGAACTATCTTTACGACTTTGACGCGATTCGCGGCTAAGGTCGCCTAAGCGCTTAGCGTGCATTTATTAATAGGCAGTTGAAACAATATTCGAGTGTGTATACCGGCGATAGACCTTTTCGGAGGTTTCAGATGTATTTTTTATTTTATTTTATTTTATTTTATTTCACAAAGGGGATTATGTATTCTAATATGGAATTCTTTTTTTTTTTTTTTAAAAAGAAAAAAAAATAGGTTTTTCAAAATAATAATTAAGTTTCTTTTTGTTAAGTGTTATGAGAATCTCACTATACTGTCACTCATTTCTATTCTATAATCCTACGAAATTAAAGTAAGTGCATTAAGTGCATAATATTGAGATTATTTATACTGACTAGTGATTAGCGAGTTTAGTATTGTAGTATATTAATTTGAAGTTTTCTTTTTTATATTTTTGATTTGTATTCTTGAACATCTGTTTATAACATTTTAATGAATTAAAATAAAAAGAAAGTTAATGTCTATTTACAATGAAGAAATAGTAGATAGGTATGCAAATATGTGTATAGAAGATTTATTTTTAATTATTTCACGTCCAATGTTCAAATAAGATAGTAATAGAAACTCTTCGGAGAAAAATTGTGCAAAAATTTTAAAATCAGTTTAAATAGAATTTATGCAACTTTATTCATAAATTCTATAAAACAGAAAATCTGTAAAAAAAATCTACAGATAACAGTTGTATTGTTTTGACTTTTTGAAAATGTGTGTAACACTAACTTATATACATATATCACAAATTATATACACTATTTATGCAGAACTTTTTCGTATGAGAAAGTCGAAGTATTAATTAGAACACCATATGTAGAAATCAATAGATCTTGCAAAAATGTCTTAGTAAAATTGAAGTGCTACTTGGAAAAGAGCAGAAATAAATGAATCTTCTGAAATTTCACCCTACCGCAAGAAAAATACGGCGCCGAATACATTTAAGCAATTTTATCAATTAAAACAGTTTTCCCCTCATAAAGATCGCCCTGTAAATCTGAAAATGTGAAAATTCACTTATAAAATGTGAATAGCGACATTTTTTATGTGAAAATTCGTTCACATATTGAATCAGTGGACGACATTTGACATGAAAAATGTTACTATTCACATTTTCCAAGTAAATTTCACATGTTCATATTTAGAGAGGCAGTCTGATAAACTAAAACCAACATTCAACTAATAAATAGACAAATCGCATAGACATTGGCACTTCAAGTGTACATCAATAAAAGAAGAAAAAAAAACAAACAGTAGCTCCTCACCGCGCCTAACTCAACTCGGCTGTTACTACTGATCACCCTACAATTTCCTTTCATGAAAAACCATTCATAAAAAAAAAAAGAAAGAAAAAAGAAAAATCCTGTACCAATCAGTATAAACCACCCCCAATCCCCAAACCTCCGTCTAACCTACAACCCCTCATCTCCTCCCTCATAACCACACAAACGGAAGATCCTCATTCCCACGAACAGCACCGGTACCCTCCTCGTCCATCGACCATCACCGCCGACCGCCAATATATCAGCATCCCTCGGAAGTCGGTGCAGTCCCGCGGCACTCCCGGAGCCTCCTCCGACGAAAAAGAAAAATCAATACCTGGAGTCCCGCGTGCAGCGATCGCCTGGCCGGCGATGGTCCGGCGGGCTCGGGCTGCGCCCTGAGGAGCCTGAGCGCCCGCAGGAGCGCCTCGCGGTACATCGTGCGTCGCGGTCGGCCTACGAGGGCTTTGCGGGGGGGTTGCGCGACGACGACCCGACGACTCGGCTCGGCGGCTACTGCTGGCCCCCCCCCGCGGCGCGCGACGACCTCACCTGCAGCAGCGCAGCCGCCGCGCGCTGCTAAATTGGGGGACATGCGCGCCGATGCCGGCCGAAAAGCCCGTGCCGTTGACCCAGCCGACGGCGAGTGCGCGGATCGCGGAGGCGCGACTTTTTTTCTCTGTGGCTCTGTAATCTTGACCACCACGTGGCTTGGTTAGCGGGTTTTAAAGATAGATAGATGCCTGTTTCTTTTTTTTTTTTTCGTTTTTTTTTTATTGGTTTTTTTCTTAGCGCGCGGGGCTCGGCCACTGGCGCGTTAATTTTCGCAGTTTAAAAGTGAGTTTTCTTGAACTTGTATGTGTGTGTGTGTGTGTGTGTGCGTGCGTGTGTGCGCGCGCGCGTGCGTGTGCGTGTGCGTGTGTGTGTGTGTGTGTGTGTGTGTGTGTGTGTGTGTGTGTGTGTGTGTGTGTGTGTGTGTGTGTGTGTGTGTTTGTGTGTGTGTACGTAAGTAAGTAAAGGCTGCGGGGAGGCGCGGCTTCGCTTTTCGAAGCGAGCGGTTGCGCAAGAGGCACTGACGCAGGTGGCCGATTAACGAGCGTCGATTAATGGCTATTGCAAATATTCGCCGACGAAATTTATAAAATGTGTGACTCTCGCGTGGATTTTTTTACGGAGAGCCTTGACATTGATGTTCGCTAGTCGTGTGTAAGAGACTATGAGGTAGCGCCTTTCGCGGAAGGGATTTTTTTAGTATGATAAATTGTATTGAACCTTGTTGAAAGCGACCACGTGGATTTCCAAAAGGAAAGATGATGTGGAATCCTCGTGGAAATCCACATGAAAATCTGCTCCATAACGTCACGTGGATTTTTACGGGAATCATTTTCGTATGTGGGTTTTAACGTGGATTTCACGTGAATAGAATAAATGTTTTCTTTTTTTAATTTCTCCTTAACAATATCCATGGCAAAGTACACGCGGATTTTCATTTGGATTTTCACGTGGATTTAATAATTGCTCCTTTAAAATCTCTATTTACGTGGGTATACAAGGAGAAATTTCAACAAATTTTATGTTATATCCACGTGAAAATCATCGTGGAAATCCGCGAACATATTTCAGTGAATATTGTCAAGAGATTAAAAAAAATATATATTTTATTTTATTCGTGTGAAATCAACGTCAAATTTCACATGGAAATCCATCACATAAAAATTCACGTGGCATTTTTAATTAGATTTTCACGTTCACTACGCTTTACATAAAAAGGGAGTTTGAATATTACCATTAGAAATTAAAATCCCTTGAAATTGGCGTTAATCGTGTTCCACTATTATTTTTAAGTAAATAATTAAAGAAATAAATAATAGGAGTATTTGTGATATACACGTTACATTTTATGCACGAATACGCTCTTTTTTAACTACGATGAATACGATACTTGATTAAAGAACTATTTCACGCTTGTCGTACATTTCAATCTAAAAAAATAAATTACAAGGGCAAATTTTCTTTAGCCTGAGAAGCTGTTTCTCCAATGAAATTACTGACTGTGTAATTTACCATAATCATACTGACGCTCTAATTTTCCAACGCAAAATAATAAATACAACATCAAACAACCTCTTATTTACAATACAAGGAAAGTAATTAAACTTTTTTTTTGGAATGTCAAAGTATCTTTTTTATTGTCTTGTGATATCATCGATGGTTCGTTATACATTACGAAAAAAAGTAAAACATAGAACGTGATGTTGTACAGTGAATAGGCGCAAAATGAACGAGAACTCATTTTTCAACGCATGAAAATCGAGAATTTGTTTGAGATCTTCTAGTTACAATCTTTGCATTTAAAATTTCTTTTATATAAAAAAAAAAAATAAATTTTACGATTACAAAAAAAATACCCTGATAAAATAAAGTAACCGAAGTACAATTAAAGATTATAATATAATATATTAGTCTTTGCGTCACTAAACTAGTTCGCTTACAATTATTATATACTGACTAATCTAAAAATTGCTACAAATAAAACGTAGTGGAATGAAATTTTCTTTCGAAAGCAATGATACAGAACTTATCGTTATACGTTAGATTTACAGAAATTAAGTACAAGACGCTTTGTCGCTATAATTTAAAGCTTGGAATTTGAAAACTCCTTTAATTTCTTATTCCTATACGTTTTACAACTTTAAATAGAGTAATACAAGGGCAGTTCTTTTTTTTAGTAAGTCTATAATCAGAAACGGGCAGAAATCGTTTTGCAAAATATGTAACTATTTCATAAGGCATGAACTAAGTCACTGTGTCTTCCTTAAAATTTTTTTTTCCTCAAGTTTGATTTTTAAAGTATCAATACATACTCCTTTGTACATCGTTTGCTTAGAAGTTTATTCTTATTAGTACACACGTACAATATTATCATGAAAAATAGTCATCTAGATTTTCAAAACATTTCACACCTATGTTTCTGATTGCAGTTATTTATAAACTTAGCTTTACCAATATTCTTAACACTTTGGTACACATCTCTCGACGTCTATTTATATGCCACATTGTTTCAAGTTCTTTGTATTGCATGCAGCATCGTAGCTTCATTTTCAGATCGTTCGTCTATTAATTCTTTTTTTTATTTGCAAATTTATTGCAACGCATTATACATACATTGGAAGACCTTAAAAACGAAGCACAACCCCATTACAGTATACAAATTTCATAAAGAAGAGATCATTCCTTATACAAAGATAGAGTTGTTAAAAATATAAAAATTAGAATTAAAACTTTCTTTATTAAAAAGAAAATTGGTTCCCACTAAACACGTATAAACGTAAATTGTTCTTAGTGGAATAAAATAAAAGCACGTAATGCATAATTCACTCACAAGCATTTAGCTTCGGTCTTAAAGTTTTCCAATATTTTATTTTATTCGTTTCATAGTGTCATTTAAAAAAAATCTACGTGCTTTTACGCATCTATTTTTATTGTGGGTGCAATTTGAACATTTTGGGATGTGTTGTGCTCCTTTTACATAGATATTGCATTGATATTACCTGTTTCTCGCAGGATCTAGATATGGATATAAAATGAACATATGCACACTTTTAACGTAAATTTGTGCATTAATAAAAAGAAAAATAATAATAAAATTAAACTTTTTTTCTTAAAAAAAATGTAAAAGATTGAATAAAATTATGTACGTTAAAAAAATTGATAATCTCATGCTAACTGCTTCGATCAAGTAAAATCCAGCGATTTTCATGCAACCTATAAATTATCACAAATGGCAAAATAGTGCACAAATACAAATTCAAAGTGACATTTAAATTAAACATACGCATTACAATCGGGAACGATTCTCGTTTTTGTACAAATAACATCTACGTGTTCTTACGAGAGTCTATAACAGATTTTATGTACAATTAATATTAACTTACAACTAAATTTTTGATTGAGGTTCTATTTGCTAGGATATGTGAAGTTAGTTCATCGAGTAGATCGTTTGACTTTGCAAAGTGGAAAAGTAGAGCTTGCAAGGCAATGTGAAAGTAGCGAGTGAAGAAGGCAATTTTATCGAACATTCCTGAGATCGGACTTTAAGGCATTCGTTTGGTTTGGGTGTGGTCCGCGTTCACAGATAAAACGTTAGTGTTAATAAGAAAAGTCGGCGAAACTATTCGCAAAAACAGGGAGTTTAAAGTTTGTTCGCTGCAAAAAGGAATACTTGTAGATTAAACAATTGCCTATTTTAGAGCTGCAAATCACGCGTTATGAGAACAATTGTAATTTTTTTAATTTTTGGTTCATCGATATTGTCATGAAAATGTATAAGATATAATAAGACTGTTTTTACCAGTCAATACTTTGCCTTTTGTTAATAGGCATTCTCCAATTTTTCAGGTAGATTTTTCGCAATAAACAATAAATTATATTGTAAGACATTTTTGGGATGCAAAATTTCCTTATAGTTAATTTTTTAGACTCACGATACGAACATTAAACATTTTCTCAAAATGTGACAATAAGAGGATCACAGAGAACGTTAAACAGACAATTAAAAGACAATTAAATATCCTTACACCGTAGTGCAACATTGAGTCTAAATTTCTTTTAAGACTCATCACGCTTCGCCATTTTAAAAAAGATCATAAGAGAATAGAAAAAAATTCGCAAGATGTAAAGCTTAAAAAACATGTGAAAAGTGTAGAACAATTAAAATGGTCAGTCGTGATAATATATAAAGTTTTATACTTCTAATCGCAGCTAAATGTTTGAATCTAATTGTCGTGTAATACTAATGTTTAATGAAAATACTAATCATTTCATTAAATATTCAAGTACTCGCTAGTACTTGCATACTTACAAATCAATCAAGAAACAAATGAAACTAAAAAGACGATAGTTACGTTTCGTTTGCATTTCGTTCTTAACATTAAAATATTGATATTGACATCAAGATCGATTGAAGATTATCTTCTTCTACATTCAATACACAATTCACTTCTATAATACAAAAGTCTCTCCGGCACCTGCCAACTTTCTTCTCGCAGGCCTCAAATTCATGGAGAAATTATGAATCCTTAATTTGACATCGCACGATACATTTTTCAGTTCTATAGTTTCCTCACCATTTTTTACACGTCGAAACGTACATACATTCAAGAAAACTTCGCGAAGTAATTTTCTTACATAAAATCGTCCGACTCATCTAAAGATCTTAAATATATGAAATTATTAAAATTAAGCAAAATTGTTTGGTAATATTAATAGACATATTTACTTGCATGTTGAGAGGTCTAGGACATCTTCGAAGTCCTGTGATACCTGATTATAATAACAGGAAGTCTCTTTGAACTCTAAATATTGACTGTTCGAAGGAGCCACTGGATTGAGCTGCTCTCGATTGATGAATTACACTTTTCAATAAACTAGTTTCAATACGAGCAAATTAAAAAATTTGTCTAAACCTATTATGCATTACTCATTTGTATTATTAACAGATCTATTAATACATTTTGTTTGATTAGTTACATTCATATTGAAAATAGTGTATTAAACAGTCGTACCCATGGTCCAGTATGGTTGTCTTAAAATCTAGCGAACAGTCAATCTGGACATCGAAGATGTCCCAGAGCTCCTAAAATACAGGAAAAGGAATATATCTAATCTTAGTAGATATTACCAAACACTTTTGTCTAATTCGAACAACATTACACACTTTAAACATTTACACTTCCGTTCTTTTTTTTTTTTATTTAAACCTGGTAAGTAAGCCCCTTTGAACACAAATCAAATAATCGACGTTCTCGCCCAGGAGGACAATCCCACCGGCGCTACACTCGCAGATAGTAGCAGCGATCGAGGGGCAGCCACTCTCCCATCGCGTACTAGATAACAGTGTCCTGGTAGGCGGGCGGCCCGCTCAGCACGAACTGTCGCTGGCTCTGGCGGACGAGGTCGGTGCGACTGGGCACCTGGGGGGTGGCGCGCACCCCGTGATAGTTGCTGTAGCTGGAGCGGGCGCTCGCCGGCCGGTTGCCGTAAAGATCGTCCAGGTCCTCGCCGTTCAGGCTCTGCGTGCTCGTCTGCTGGAAGCTCGGGTTCGACTGGCCCTGCCATTGCATCGGGCTCAGAGGCTCCGTTGGGCCTCCGCCGCCGCCGCCACCGCCGGGCATCGGGGCGCCCTGCCAGCTCTCCGTCAGGTTTCGCGTTGAGCTCGCGCTCTCCCAGTGGGAGCTGCCCAGGTTGCCGGGGTACGCTGCCGCCGCCTCCTGGCTCCA
This sequence comes from Sycophila texana, assembly GCA_035582955.1. Taxonomy (NCBI): domain Eukaryota; kingdom Metazoa; phylum Arthropoda; class Insecta; order Hymenoptera; family Eurytomidae; genus Sycophila; species Sycophila texana. The sequence continues at coordinate 253 of JAWWEN010030023.1, read as the reverse complement.
GATGTTCGGGGACGACGCCGCCATGCCGCCCATGTCCGGCTGCCAGCCTTCGTTGCCTGTAAAGTGAACTGAGGTTTTTTCTTTTGTTAGATGTTTGATTTTTAATTAGATATTTTTTGGGTTCAGTTGAGAAAAAAAATTTAGTTGGCTCAATGTCAATTGAGTGTTTTTGGATGATTTTATGATGTTTTTAGAAAATGTCTACGAATATTGGAAATGACCGAAAAATCAATATTGGTTTAATATTAGTCCA
>JAWWEN010030002.1:0-15705 GCA_035582955.1 Sycophila texana | reverse complement strand
CATATAATTTGCTTTGAATCGAATCTTAATTGAATTTCAAAGTAACAAAATAGAAGCTAATGTACATAAACATATTTATTAAAACATATTTATTTAAATTTTTTCAAATAAAATTTATTTGTTAAAAGAACCCAATTAAAATTATTCAAACTTTGTTCTCAAACAATTAGAAAAAAAAATTCAATTTTTTAGTTAACAAACTACTGTTAACTAGCGGTAACAACTCATTTATAAAATTAAATTACAAATAATAACCTGGTCTTAAAGTACTTTGTTCTTGCTTAATTCAAATCAGTCAAAACAAAAAAAAAAACTTATTATCCTCATTGTGATTAAATGGCACAACACGAAAGATGAACTATAAAAAAAATATTTATTAAACTATTATTATATAAATGTACTCCTAACCATTATCGCAGTCGGTAAAATCAATTCGCGCGCTCAATGTTCGCAATACTTTTTTTTTTTTTAAAGAATCATCGTAAAACCAGCAACGTAAAAAATGCGACACAGTCACTGCTGCGCAGTGGGAATGAAGGCACAGCACGTTCGACCGGATGTAAGCGCGTAGGATCGTTATCACGTGCTGTTGCGCGTCACGGGCGTGAATCCCTTGTTGACCCTGGCGGAGTTGCCGACGACGATGGGCGAGACGTCGTTCGAGGTGCCGTATTGCGAGAGCCTCTCCAGCTTGCGCTGAACAACCAAGTTGCTGGGGCTGTAGCCGATATCCGCCGGGCTGTTCGTCGTCGATGCGCTGCTGTAAAACGAGGCCCGGCCCATCCAAGCCGTCGGTGTGCCTTGATTCGAGCGCGGATTCGGCTTCTTCGCTAATTCGTTCGTTAGGTCCTCCACACAGCTTTCAGCGTAGGCAACTGGATTCTTTGAAATAATCAAAATTTATTTTAGTTAATTTACGCGTCCTCTTTGAATAATACTTTGAGATATTTCATGCAACAAAAAAGTGATTTCGCAATGAAACGCTAAAATAAGAGAAGAGAATATTATATTAAACGACTGAAGTTGAGATTGGGCAAATAAAATTACTTTTAATGTAATTAGCAAATGGTTACCGTAACGAGTGCCTTGAGATTACGAATTTCTTTGTCGAGATGCGGCTGGCGGGGATTGCAGGTAAAAACAGTCTTCTCGGAGCAGTAAACCACCGCCACGCTCCACGAGAGGTTTCGTCGCCACTCGAGGTTGCTGCAAGCTACGAACGAGCTAACCGTCAATGTGCCCTGATAGCCGAACGACGAAACGCCGTTCCAGAAGAGTATCGCGAGGTACGACGATCCAGCGTTGTCCGGCTTTGGATACGCCAAGCATACCATTTCGAAATTTTTCATTCCCTGCATTTGTACAGTAAACGAGGGTTTGTCATTAAATTTTTTTTTAAATAAGATTTATACAACAGGAAATCCCGTATTTTTCAAAGCACTAAAGTACCAAATTCATTTAAGAAAACAGAATTATTTAATTATTTAATTGTACAAATAATAAATTACGATTTTTGAATTAATCGGGCGATATAATAGCTTAACTTTTACACGAACGTTTATATTGACTGAATAAAAATTCAGATGTATTTCTGATTATAAAAGATATTTAAATTTTCACGATGTGTTTTCTTTCTTAAACAAGTAGACAATTTATGAAGTGAATCAGATTTGGAATCGTGAAACATTAAACATACATGTGGCGCGGGTCCCAAGAAAACAACGACGCCGACAGTGTCCAACTCGTTAAATTTAGGCTCGAAGTTTGCACCTCCGATGTCCGGTATCAGTGTACACATTCGAGGCGAATACGGCAGCTTCAGTAGCGGTTCCAGTCGGATGTGGGTATGCCTGTTGGCCTTGAGATTCAAATCTACGCCCCTGTAAACAAAATGCAGCTTTTAGTGAGAAAATTCAAACTCGCAAGATTTACAACCGCAGTCCTATCTTCAAACACTTATAAATTCTTTTCAGGGTGAGTCACGTGGGTGTGATAAGATGAGATGCAGGTAGTGCATAGAGAATTATTTGGATGAGATAAAGGAGATGCAACGAAAAACTCCTGATACTGAGTCAAGAATTTACGCTTGCATCGTAAGTTCATTTTAAATAAAGCTGCGAATTTTAAGTGTGTTTATTCTTCTTATTACAGTTACTATTATAAAAAAAAAATAATAAAAAAAAGGAAATTATTCGAGTTGCTGAAAGAACTTGATATTAACACATATTAGACATTTAAATAATTTAATAAAATAATTTAATAAGGGGCCTCAAAGAATAATAAACTTTTTTTTCGATAGTATCATAAGTTAGACATTCTTACCAGAAACCTTGTGCTTGGGTGTTGTATATAGTATATGTGTTGCCTTCCTTGATATCATAATTGGAGTCTTCATCCGCCCCCCAAATCGTTAGGATTACATTCGTTTTATCGTCCATGAGACGTACTCTTAAGATGGGTGTGACATCGCGCTGAGGCGGTAACCCTTCGCGCACCTCAGACTCGAACTGCTTTTTCAACTTCTGGCACTTCATTTCCCAACTCTTACCTTGCGATTTCTGTGTTTTTGACACCTATTACGAGAATCATTTATTATAAATTTGAATGACACGATCTGAAATTTCTTAAATTTCAGTAGTGTAGACAATCTTTAATTAACTTTATTTTTTGTAGACAATCTTTAATTAACTTTATTTTTTTAAATAAATTTTAACTTATTAACTTGTTTTACGAAATAAATTCATTAAAAAATTATTTTTTAAATAATTTACTTGAGAATTGTCGGCGTCTTCATCAGAATCCGATTGCTTCTTCGATTCGAACTTTTTCTGGGCTTCGGCGTACATTGCTTCCATTTTTTTCTCGATGGCTTGTTCGTGCGCTATAGCAGCCTTTTCTTCGCTTCTGGCATTTCTTTCAACTGTACAAAAAAAAAAATCCAACGTTACTTTTCACTAACCTTATTACTACTGTTACAAGAAATCAATTTTTTTTTATCAAAAGAGCTTACTGGTTTGACCATCCGCAGTTCTTTCTCTGTATATAATGGGGTACACCCGCGCAGCAACGGCCGTCGTTTCGCCGATCATTCCACCCCTCGGAATAATATGTCTTAATTTTATAGGTATAGGTTTTGAATTCATACAGTAGCCCAACTTGGTATCCCACTTTGCTCTTCTTGTGCTATTCGTAGAGATTTTCAAACTTACGTTTGTTGGTTTCTAAAAAACGATTAAAATGTTAATTAAGAATATTATCAACAAAACTTATTAAAACTGTTAGCAATGGAGTGCTTACTTCTAAAGGATGAAAGCCCCTTTCGCACTCGAGCAGTTTGGCACCGAACGTGACAATTTTGGTGCCTTCCTTGATTTTACCGGTGGAAACGTAATTAGCCATTGCAGTATCTATCGTCAGTGGAATGCTGTACCAGCCGTCCGTGGCTTCGATTTTCCATTTTGGCAAACCAAGGACAGTTCTCGCTTCTTTTTCGGTGTCTTCAGCATTTGGTGTGACCTGCAATATAATTTTTAATATCAAAAGAATTCTTTATCCTCCACATTTTTAATTAACTGTAACTATACTGTTTGATTTAAACAAAAATACGAATGTAATAAAAAATTTATGAAAAATGTGTATAAAGTTTCAAAAGATGAATGCTACCTCTGATATTGTAGAGATGCAGAGTACCATACGCCGTGATGGAACGTCATCATTTTCTAAAATTTTTCTTAAAGCTGGTCTTTGAGCTCGGTCGATTTCCCGATCGTAACGATACTTTAGCTCTTGCATAACTCGTTCAGGTGTTAGGATTCTACAAAAAATTGAATTAATGCATACTACAATTGCATAATTTACCTCTTCTTTTGTTTTCACAGTTTTTCTTATTGTTAACTTACTTCGGTAACTGAACAGAGTTGAATTTTTTTCGATCCATTGATGCCAATTTCCATATTATCCACTTGTAGTGATTTTCTATCCAGCCATTGGGGATAAGATTTGGATCGATACCAGGCATGGCTAAAAACGCATTTCTGAATTCTAAAATGCCTGCATGTCCATTCTCATCGAAAACTAATGAAGCACCATCTCCAACATCTAAACTGGCAATTTTCTTATTTCTATAGAAACAATAAAATTTGTAGTAAATATTTCTTGAAATTCAAATAGAATAAGTATCAATTTAAACTTCTAGACTAACCCAACAATATTAGCTTTCAAAAATCTATAACAAGTTGCATTCGATGCCGTTACCTCCAAAATTTTTGCATCTGGATGATTTGCAATTATCTAGAAAACAAAAATAAGATTAATATTTTTTTTTTAGAAAATATTTCATAAAAAAAAAATAAAATGAATCGTATTTTACCTCCTCAACACTACGTGTTTTTGGAGCACAATCACCGACTAGCTGTGACCATGAAACACGATTTTTGCTATTTACAATTCGCTCCTTTAGCAGGCTTCCCAGTGTTGGCTTTACTTTAATTCGTTTCTTATTACGAATGAGTTTCTCCTAAAAAAGATATATTTGTACATTTTGTATGAAACAAATTTTATTGTTTGATCTAAAAAAGCATACCTGCAGTAAAAGAGCATCAACCCGTTTTTCAGCCAAGTCATCCTCTTCGTCTACTTTATCTTCCTCTTCTTGAGGGATTACTTGATGTTCCAAGGATTGTGATTCGTTAACCAATTGTTTTTTATCAGAGCCTTCGTTTTCCTCATCTGATTCATCCGAAAACAGCCTGCGACCCTGCAGCTCACTTCCAACTCTTGGTTTCTTTAAAGTTGTCAAAGGAGTATCGCTGTCAGTATCGGAGTGCTTTCGCTTTTCCACCGCTTTTTCGACTATCACTACCTCGACGTTCTTCTTTACGCTTCGAACCTCTGGCACTTTGAACACGTAGTCCTTATTTATGCTTCGTTTGTCCAGGAATCGTTTGAATTTTGTGTAGAGGCGAAGACTCTCAACACATTCTTTAAATGTGAAACCAAAAAAGTCAGTAGTTTCTTGAAGCTCAATTACACATTTACCGACGACCGCAGTTGTACTTTCTGAAGGTTGTTTTGCTTTCGAGTCGGGCGACTTGACTTTACTGTTGTTAAGAAAACTTAGTTCCATTTTTGATAAAAAGGAATCAGAATGCGAATCGAAGCACTGGCTTGTAGACATGCATTTTTCCAGTGGTGGGTTTACGTGTGACTCCTGTTCAGGATCTGTCTTATTCAGTTTTGAAGTGGGTACATTTTCATTAGTCGTTTGAAATCCACCAAATGACCTGCATCTTCCTGGTTTCCTTACTTCAGAGCCGTCTAATTTATGTTTTAATAGTACACCCATCTGACCTTTATCTTGCTTATTTTGTAACATATTTTGGTGCATATTTTTTATTAGACTAGGTTTACTCTCACTTATATTACTTGTTGCACTTCTCTGCCCTTGCTGCAAAATTGTTAGAGACTGAGGAGGTTTTAGAACATTTGTTGAAATATGTGTGGATTTTGTATAACTTATTTGTGGTTCAGACTCTTTTGGAAGAGAACAAAGCTTTTCTATATCTATATTATAGAAACCTTCATCTGAATCACTATTCATTTGTATTTTCGAATCTGCATCACAGTTTTCTTGTCTGTCACCTTCTGGTTTGTTACTAGTAAAAGTATTATTGTCGTTCTTTTTATTCGAAAGAAAATTAGATTTTTCATCAGTAATATCTTGAGATAATTGTGCACAAATTTGTTTATGACTTTCTTTTTCATTGCTAATATGTACATTTTTTCCAACTGCAGCTGCAAAACCATGACTGATAAAATCTGTAGATTGTTTTTCAATTTTATCGGTTTTTAATGGTTCTTTGAATCTTTCAGCATTTGAACTAGTTTCTTTATTGTTGAACACAAGTAAAGCTTTACTTGTTGGTTTAGCATGCAGCTTAGATACTCTATTTTTCTTTATACGAAGCAAACTGCCTTCATCCGTATCATTTAAGTCATTGTATACATTTAAAAAATAATTCAACTTATCATTACTAACTGCGATATTTTTACCACCAGCTGTTGAGAAACCATCGTTGTCACTTTCTCCTAAACTTGTTGATGTGGTTGGAATGTTATTACTTAAATTTTCTTTTGTATCAAAAGCAACCAGTGGATTAAGATCAGTTTGTGGAAAAGCATTTGATTTTAAAATCATACTTTTCTTTATATCAGCAAAATTACTTTCATCCTCAGCAATTTTTAATTCTTCATTTTTAATACTTACTTTATCTTCTGTATCTTCTGCTGAAAAACCATCTTTTGTGCCATCATCACTTTTAGTGTCAAAATTTGGTGCTAAGAATTCATTTAAATCTAACTGTTCGTAAAGTTTCAGTACTTCAGTTTTTTTACTTCGATTAATTTTATTTGCAAGTGATGATGATGACTTTTCTTCTTGAACATTTGAAGTTGACGGTTTTTCCATTAAAAATTCATCTTTTTCTTTAATCGTGTTCTCATCTAAGTTATTGTTAGTAGCAACAATTTTAATTTTTGCATTATTTTTGCAATTTTGTAAATTATTAAATTTAATTTGTTTATTTACATAATTTGGTGGCTTTTTAGAGGTATTCTTTGAATTAGATTTTTTTAACAAAAGTTCATCGCTATTTTCTTCCAATTTAATTTCATGAAAAATCTTGATTCGCTTTTGCAGATTTTTCTCACTTGCAATTTCTTTCCCATTAGCTTTACAGAAATTCACTTCTGCATTAAAATCTCCTACATCTGCTAAATCTGGTAAAGATCTTTTAAAATTTCCTTTCTCGTCCATATTATCTATAAATTGTGTATTCCAATCATCCATCATTTCATTTGGAACTTCTGGAATTCGATCATCAATTTTTTCATCTTTATTAATTGATAAGTTTTCACTTTTAATAACTACTTCATTTTCAAAAGAAGCTAGTGAAGTAAATGATGTCAGTTTAGGAGGTTTATTCAGAACACTCTGAGACTTTTTACTTGTTTGGCTGAATTTTATTCGGATTGAATTGATATCATTTTCGTCTGCTTTTTCTAAATATAAAGCTGATTGATGAAATGCTTCTGTTGGTACTGCAATGTGATTTGAGTCTATGGATCGTCTTGTAGGTTTTTGATTCCGTCTAATTGCAGCTACCCTGTCAAGAACCTCTTTACTTATATTATTTTTTATTTCACTTTCTTGTTCATCAGTAACTTCTTCCTTTATAGTTTCTAACTTGATATTAAACGTTTCACCATCATTAGAATTCAACTGTTTGTTTTCTGATGCAGCCCATTTATTACAAATATTATCAATGGCACTAAGGGAAACATTACAAAAAAAATCTTGGGTTGATGTATTACTATTTTTATCTGAATCAGTGGCTTGCTGAAAATTAATAAATTTTAGTCACTAATTAAATTTTAAAAAATATCACAATTAATATGGCATATTTGCTAATACAGCAATAATTAAATAAGAGATTTATTAAATAAAAGAAACTTACTTCCTTTTTCTCCTTAGGAGCAATAAAATTAGTTGATTTAAAGCAATCATTATTAGTTGCTTCATTTCCTGTTTCAGTAGCTTCAGAAACTTCGTCTTCGGCACTGACCGAACTGGTTGTCTCTGCAGAAGTACTGATACTTGTCTTTGCATGTAATTTCTGGAAATAAAATGTATATTTAATGACTGTCAAATAAACTATTATTCAAAATCTATTCACTTACATTTATGCAATTATCACTATTGTGACTAGCAGTACTTTGTTCATTATTATTATCTGTATCTACAGCTACTATGTTGTGAAGAATCCTGCGCTTCACCTTTCTCTTAATTCTTTTTTTCCCTCCAAGCACAGGTGAAGTGACATTCATATTATTTACTATTAGATTTTCGCAACTTGGTGATTGTGGACGTTTTGGAGGTGTGCTTTGCTGATAAGTCAATTTAAAAAAAATAATCACAATTTGTAAATTTACTCATTAAAATAAAATAAATTGTACATGAGTAGAAGCTTCTATCTTCTTCTTCTATCCAGATACAACTTGTTCACTATAGTTAAATGTAAACAGTTCTGAAGGTAGTTAGTTTTGAACTTTAAAAATTCATATACATAAGTATATTTAGATTAGGTATATATACATATGTATATATTACCTAATCTAAATATACTTATTATATTTAGTATTTCTATAACTTCTATCAAGATAATATAATATGTGATTTAATATTTTATGTACCTAAATTAATGTAAAAATAATATAAATAAAAAATTTAAACATTGCATAAAAACAAAAGAATTCACTTGTTATTCAATGTAATTATTATTTCTACGCAACATTCTATGCTTTATAAAAAAAGACTAATGAAACTCAAATACCACAACTTACCATTTCGACTGAATTGGTAGTTCTATTGCAGCTATTAGGGACTTCAGTTAACAATTTAGTTTTTGGAGTTTCCATATCACTCGTCCATGATATGTTTGTTTTCCTTATGAAAGGCAAAAGATCAACAGGTGTCTTTGGTATGCATACCTTTCCAGGAGTCCTAAGGAAAAAGTTATATTTACATTGTTATTTAGAAAGCAAGTATAAGAAATAAAATGTAATCATCCAAAAATTTGTTAGATTTTGTATTAATTATTCAAGCGTATGCATCGATGATAACCTTGGTACTTACTCTTGTTTTACTTTTGAATAAAGTATTGGAGTTTTTAATGAAACAATTGAAGAATTAAAAGACTCGTTTCTTTTTACAAATTTTGGGGATTGAAAATTTGGATCCTTAATGTGATCTTCATCTATAAGTAAAAAATATAAATAATTATACAATTTATCTTTTTACTTAGAAGAATTCAAAGAACACTACAGTTATGTGAGATAATCAATGAATACAAGGCCACAAACATTTTCTGTCGTCCACTGTAAAATCTCTTTTGGGTTTTGAAAATATGTAGTTTCCTCTAGGAGACGGTAAAGAAGGAACTAATTGTCTATCTTATAAAGTGAACAAAGGCAAGACTCATGACACTCTATACTCTTGTCAAATTCACTAAATCAGCAAATTTTACATAAAACAAGGTAGGCATCTCAAAATCATACCAGAGAACAAGTCTTGAGACGACACCTCTGCGACGTTCTCCACGTTCTGTTTATTCATCTTTCACGCAGCACCGCAGACTTCACTAAACTTCAACAAACATCGAACACAACAATAAGAAATAAAGAAACGATAGAACAATTAAGCAACAAGCGTTTAACAACTAATAAAACAATAAACTAAAGTAACACAACGTCGGTGTCTTTCGCATGGCTGAAGGACGCATAGTGCTCTGCGGGATTAGCAGAAACAACCATCAGATTTTCCACTCCTGCACGCGACGATAGTTCTGCCGCCAAAAAATCGAGTACGGATGAGATGACAAAGATGGAGAATTCTTGAATCGTCGTGACCCTGTCACTGTTGTTTTCTTTTCGTTGACTGATTTTGCCGCATATATAAGGTATCCAAGCCCAAGGTGAATTCTTGACTGTTTGTATCTAAAAACTATAACGTCTTTGGAATTTTCTTTTTTGTTTTTAAACTGCAGAGTGTTTACATTGTTTTAGTTTCGCAGCATATAAGTAGTGGCGCTGCTGCAGGAAAAAACACGTTATATTTACGTATACCTATTGCTATAATATATGAAAAATGGTGATATTTAGTTTTCCTTTTGATTTTTTTTATTAAATCTTAATTTTTTAAACTTTAAAGTAAACTTATAAATATTGTAAAATGTAGAAGACGTTTAAAAAACATATATTTAATAACATACAAATTATAATAAACGTTAAGAAACGAGTTTTTAAATTTAAAAGGTTGACTAAATTTTTTAACTAGTTTTTAAAGTTTTAGTTTGACTAAAGTTTTTAAATCTAAAAGTTTAACTAATTATAAATTGTTTTATAACCCATTGATAAATATGACAGGTAGATAATTACATAATACTTTATTATCAGGTAAATTTAAACACTTGAGTATTTTATTGTATAATTTAAGTTATTCTCCTCAAACAGCGAAATTCCTCAACACGTACTATAAAATCTTTCATCTCATTTTAGCTCTACCTATATATACATAGATATCTTTCATTCATATCAGGCGCACGTGTGCGGTGTGGACCGAGTGTTGTCCGTCCTCAGTACCTAACCTCAATGTAAACCCATCGGTGGTAGTGCAAAGGTGATTCCCGTTAACCGAGTAAAAATGTTGGACTGGAGGACATCGTACGTCGTCCAGTGGTCGAACCTGGAGTTGTCGGCTCTGTTGGAGGACGAGGACTCGTGCGTCCACTTCGAACGAGTAAAGAAGCATTTGGGACTACATCCGTTCCATTTAACCAATCTCAATGCAGCCCTTCGCGAGATGCTCAACACGAATTTGAACTTATATGATTCCGAGTGGGTTTTTTCGTTATTCTTCTTATTTGCGTTTAATTTTGCGATATAATTGATTTGTATATTTTACTGTGGCTTGTACACATTAAGGTTATGTTTCGTTTATTTTTTTTTTACTTAAAAGCTGATCTATTCTGTTTTATTTATTATTATTTCAGGTTGCGTGGATTGGTCTTGGCTTACAAATACCCAAAACTTTTATCACCTTTAGGTGATATTTTGTATGATACTTGTTTTGTGCATGTAGACGTCGAGGCAGATTTCTACATATTTAAGCCAGAAGTTGGCAAAAGTTTAAGAGGTCTGAATTCTTGATCTATTAAATATCATCTATTTAATAAACTTAAATTTAACAACTTTGATTTGCTGTTTCAGGTTTTGTAAATAAAATAGGTACAAACCATATAAATATTTTAGTGCATAAGATATTTAATGTATCAGTTCCCAAACCAACGGAAGAAGGTGAAGAGGAAGATGAAAATTGGCCTGGACACAAAGTTAAAATTGGTCAAGAAGTGAGGTTCACGGTAGAAGAAATAAATTTTAATATTTCAAAACTTCCGTACATTCGTGGATGCTTCAATGAAGAGTGAGTAAAGAAATTTGTTGTCAGTGTTAAATATTTAAGAAAAAAATATTAAAACATAATACATATATTTTAGAGAATATTTGAGAGGCTGTAAACTATTCAATGAGGAAATTGCTGCAACCTGTGATTCAGAATTTCAAGAAATTACTAGGCCAAATTTTATCAGAATTAATAAACAGATTAAGAGGGAAAATAAAAAAATTATTTTTAATAGTGATTCCGAAGGAGATGATGTGACCGAACTTGGAGAAGATCAGAAACCTATTGTCCCAAAATTGACAGCAGAAAATAGTCCTTTGCAAAAATCATCAAAAAAACGTAAAAGAAAATCTTCTGAATCGGATAATCAGCAAAGTGACAAAGAAGAAAAAAAATATAAAGTAAATCTTAATAACGTAAATGATGAAGATTTTACAGTCCCAGAAATTTTACCAAAGAAAAAAAAGAAAAAGAAAACACTTGAAAATAATGGTAATGAAACAGAGGATGAAAAAAAACCAAAATCTCTGATCGACAAATTACCTGATGAGTCAATACCTCAGGCCAATGTAGAGAGTAGCAAGAAACACAAAAAGAAGAAAGTAGCACTTGAAAGTAGTGATTATGGAAACGAAACAGAGGATGAAAGGAAACAAAAATCTTTTATTGACAAATTAGAAGATTCAATACCTCAGACAAATGTAGAAAGTCCTAAGAAACAGAAAAAGAAGAAGACAGTTGAAAATAGTGATGATGCTAATGAAACAGAGGATGAAAAGAAACATAAATTGTTCATTAACAAGTTACCAGAGGATTCAATGTCTCAGGATGATGCAGTTACTGAAAAGAAAAGAAAAAAGAAAAAAATACTTGAAGCTAGTAATGGTAATGAAGAACAAGAAGATGAAAAGAAACAAAAATCATTGATTGATAAATTGCCAGAAGATTTGATTCCACAGAGTGATGATAGCGACGCGTCAAGTAAAAAAAGGCATCGAAAGAAGACACACAAACCTGGAGATGAAACAGATGATGAAAAAAAACATAAATTAACCATACAACACATTGAAAATCATGATAATAACTCTATTGATAATGAGACCAATGATTCTTCTTTAAAAGAATCGAAAAAGCGAAGGAAAAGAACCTCTGAAAGTGCCGAAACTGAAGACGAGAAAGTACACAAATCGACAATCATTAAAAATTTAGATTATGATGAGGCGAATGAAGCGGCTTCGGAATCTGAATCCCCGAAAAGTAAAATGAGAAAACGAAAGAGGAGCATCATGAATAATGATGTTGCAAACGAAACAGAAGATGAAAAGAATTATAAGGCCACGCTTAAAAGACAACTAGTAGATAATAATACTGAAAGTGAATTTGAGGTGCCTCAAGAACCGCCGAAAAAGCGAAAAAAGAAGCTTAGCATCAGCGAACCGAATGATACCGAAGACGAAAGAAAATATAAGAAAAAATTAATAAAACACTTGTCTATTTCAAATGGATCAAAAGAAACAAGCGAAGCTCCGTTTCAAATACCAATAAATATAATAGACGATGATATTCTTATGGATACAGAGGATGAAAGGAGGTATAAATCTTCTTTGAAAGTGTTAGTCGAAAACATGCAAAATGGTATTGAGGAACAGTCCGAGTTTGTTAAACCTAAAGCAAAGAAGCTCAAGAAAAAACGCAAGTCAATAGAGATAGAATCTGCAGTAGTTAATCCGTCATTGGAAAAAGTTAAAATAGAGCCTGCGGATGACAAAAAGTCGAAAAAATCCTCGACGGGAGACAGTAAGCAGGAGGAATCGGATCTTGCAATGAAAGAGGCCAAGAAAAAATTGAAGATGGAAAAGCAGAAAGAGACATGAGAAAAAATTCATTCTATTTTTCGGCGCAAATGACTGTACTTTTTTATATTTAATTTTTTTGTACATACACGTTAAAAACTTTCAATTTTAGATTGCCGCAGTACTTTTTTACGTACTGGATTGAAAACTGCTGACGAAACGTTTTATCAACGTTTAAAGTGTGAAGTTTTCTTCAGGGCATCTGTGAAATTGCATGAAAGAAGTTTGTAATGTATAAATCTAGATTCTTTTAAAAGCAAACTTGTAATTTTCGTGCAATAACTCCTTTTGTACAGATACATATGATTAGTGTTTTGTAAGTTAATGTATGCATTAACAGATAATTATGTGTTTTAGTCAATTAAAATGTAACAAAAATATCTTTATTTTAAAATGATGTCAAAATATAAAGATTTATTTTGATACAATCCATTTTATTGATTCCTTTATACTTTTTTGTTACAAAAACATAATTCACACCTTCATTTTTTGTACCAATAGTTTTTTTAAGTATACATTTCACATACAATAACAAAACGAGCGTTTCGCACGATAAGCACGTTCTTTTAGAATTGTACAATGTATGCATCGAGGAACTTATTTTACTTTTTACAATTCTTTCTATTTCTATAAAATTGTATAAAATGTCATATTTTTTCTCTTTTTGAATTAAAGAAAGTCAAAGCAACCCGCATAAATTTAGTGGAAATAGACAATTTTCTTTCTTCCTTTTTTTTTTTAATTAAGCTAAAAAAGAAAGCAATGTAGGCAAGATTGCGAAATTTATACGGCATCTTGTGCTTTTCTTCAAAGGCAATAACTTAGTTATTCTAATTCCCAGAAGGAATCACATTCATTCATGCTTTTATATACATTTTGCATATAAGTAATGCAAATACCTACAAAAAAATAGTGTACAAATTTGCCATACATTTTATTTCACAAAATATACGAAATATAAAATGTATCATTTTGGAAATCAATTTGCATGTAATATTACTTCATTAATATAGTCGATACGCCCGAGTTAATTTTCAATCGCAAATTTATAGTCGATTTATCCAGTTAGCAGCTACAATCGATATTATAACAATTAATAATTATCCACTATTTATCCATCGAATTACATAATTTTGATTTACACGTAATCACGGGACAATCATATACTAATATTATTCGTATTGATGTGTATATACAATTATACAAACTAAAATTAGAAATTAAACTAGTAAATAAAAAAATATGGATTGTATTATTACTGCACAAATTTTACGAAAAAATTTTCACACACGTATAGGATATAAAGAATGGAAAACCTTTTGTTGAATTTACGTAATTCAAACAAATTAAAATTTATTCAATCTAAATAAGCTACGCGTTTTAATCGTGCATTTACCATTTCTTTTTTTTTCATCATGTATTTAATTATTAACTAATGCTGAAAGGGATTCGCGCAGATTTCTCGCACTCACAATGTATAAGAAAAAATATGAAGTAATTATAAATTACCAATAGTTTACATTTTTCTTCAAAAAAAAAAAAAAACTTCTATTATTTACATTCAATACCTACGCTTAAAATTTAATTAGGTACACTTAGTTTCAGCACGGGATATTGCGCGCTTACCTGCAAGCTAATTCATTTACACGATATCGAAGATTCTACACATCTATTTTACCTAATGGTTAAAACGGTTTGGTAATTTCAATTTTTCTCTTTTAAATTTATCTAGGTTTCATTTATTTATAAAATTTTTTAAAAACAGTTTCGCACGATGGTCGATGCAACTCGTTCAAATAAAATTTTTTCCTTTTTTTTTCATACAAATTTATATTCAAAATTTCATATTCTATAAACAATTTGATCGACTTCAAATCCAAAGTTCAAATTATTTAAAACAGATAATCTACTATATAGTATAAGAAGAATTTAAACTATAAGTGTAATGTTAAATTAAAAATTGAAACATTATAGGATCTAAATGTTGAACGCTCAGCATTTGCGAAAATTATTTTAAAACTTTTAATAATCTTACAGTAAACAGTTATTAATTATTTTCCATTTAATCATCAAATAAAAAGAAAAATATCAAAAATATTTATTTCTTCTTTTTTTTACGGAGAGATCTTAATAAATGGATTCGCAAAAATCTCATTCACAAATAGCACAGATCCCACTGAATTTAAATTCGCGATATAAAAGTGTGTAGGTATACTTCTTCAAATGCAATTGTCCTTTCCGAGCAACGCAACGACCAGCGCAAATTATTTTAAATATACGAACATCGAGAAGGGCATTCCGCGCAAAATTTACACAAAAGCGAGAGCCTCGAGGATTCCCATAGCCATATCGCTGAAAAAGGAAGCTCCGAAGGTCCCCTCGAGCATTGCAACACCCGGCAAGAATCGACGGCGCGACTTGGACGAAGCTAAGGTAGAGGCCAGGGTAGCCCGGAGAAGTCGACGGGTCCGCCGAGGCCCGCGTCGGCCTCCAGCAGGCTCATGATGACGGCCATGGCGGCCTCGTCGTTGCCGTCGGTTGGCACCTGGTTCGGCGACTCGTTGATCGCCGTACCCCCGATTATCTCCATCATGTCCTCTTCGCTTGGCGGCCCTGCAATATACATACGTACGGGCAGTGAGGAGACGAAAGTACAATAAATTATCGCTATACCGTGTATAAATAAATTATTTAAATTAGTTAAAAATAAGAGATACACTGCGAAAAAAAGAAAAGAAGTGAAAAAAGAAATCTATAAACTGACTAGGAGAGTACCTGACCTCCGGATCACGGAATTTGTTGAAACTTTGAGGGCTGATTTCTTATATGAAAATA
>JAWWEN010029991.1:0-15706 GCA_035582955.1 Sycophila texana | reverse complement strand
GAATCTTTCAGTTGCGCACTTTTCACTGAAAGTCAGTGCATATTGAGAATTTTCACTGTTTCAACTTTAGAGAGTAGGTACATAATATACTATTAAATTTGATTTAAATAGACAATTCGTCGTGAACACAACCGCACCTATTTAATTCCAGGAAACCTCCTTGAATACACAATCATGAAACATTTTCAACTGGAGATTTAATTAATCGTCTTCCGAATACTAGTACATACCGCCAAAATCCATTAGACATTCTCCGCGACATTAATTATCATGTCCCCGCGATGAGCAGGCTTCATTTTTCCGCCTGCCGTAAACTAGAGTGACGCGGCCGGTAGGCGAGGTGTTCGTTAAGCAACAATGGGCGCGGCGCACGAGTGCGACTACAGATTATGTAAGACCGTGGGTGTAATAACATCGGTGCGGCTGTGGAAGAGCCTTGTTACTTGAACAAGGAGGACCTTCTCAAGTGCTTGCAATGCCCCAGGAGGTCGAGACAGCCGCGAGTGGGACACAGAGAGGAAGGGCGAGGGGAGGGTGGACTTGTAGTGTTGTCACCTCCTGATTAGCGGTTCAATGGTCTCGCGATGTAATTACCAGCGAATGTCGGCCAAGCGACAAAGCGGAATTCTCGTTGGTAGCGCCGACTAAATCCCCTTTCCCGAACCTTATCTTGGACTAATCTCTTTGCAAACCGGTCTATCGCGGCGTTTATCAAATTTCCCCGGGCTATTGTTGCCTGGACTCTTGGGGATTGTAGTCGCTACTTTTTTCTTTCTTCTTTTGGGGGATTGTTCGTTTCGAGCCCTTGATCAATTAAGCGAATCGTGGTAAATACTTAGTCGCAACTTGTCCGTGGGGTAAAAAGGTTCAATTGAAAGTTTTGTTCCTCCGTTTAGTCTCCGGGAGGCTATAAAGTTGATTAAAATAAATATTTGCCGGTTGTCCGGTTTCTTTGTCTGCTCGGGTGTATATACCTGGAACGGCTTAGGATCTTCGTTGACATTACTTGTCTGATTAAAAGTATTCTTGGGGATAGTAGTGCGTTCAAATTGTTTGAACTGTTGAGTGCTGGAAGATAAGGCGGTTTATCGTTTTAAGTCATTTAACGGAGTTATTCTAGGAAAGCTAAACATTGTGTATATTCAATGATTATTTTATTTTGAATTAAATTATACTAAAAAATGTTTTATTTTTGTTTCAGGTAAGAGGAACATCAATATCTACGTCTCCTTCGGAGGGTGTAAACTAAGTATATTCTTAACTATTTTGAAAAATGTATTTTAAAAATTACTGGGAAACAATTTAACTAAAAAGTTAGTGATGTATGTAACATTAAATCCGTACGAAAGTTTTCATGATATAGTGCACTCATTGTCATTGAACGCCAGAAATTTTCTAACGGAAGTGATACGGAGGGCACACAAAAATCCTACTTTATTTTTTTTAGAGAAATATATACGCTAATAGGAACAATTGTAAATCTAAGATAATCGGTAAAGCTAATAGACTGATTCCTAAAGCAAACCAAGTAGATTTTAGGATTTGGACTTTAACATAACGCGATAACGTATTAAGGGCGGAGTAGCCGTTAGTCAGGAAGGTGCCAAGTCGGTGGTCTATCGACGCCAGCCAGAGACAAATCTCCTCTGGAAAGTCCAAAGTGATTTCAGGCGCACTCGAGATACTACACAAGTCGAAGAGTCTCAAGCTCTCACGTGACCAATAGCAGTTTTGCGACATCTCGAAGAGCCGAATCTACGAGGCTGGATCGTCTGCACTAACTTTCCCGGAAATCTCCGAAACCGAAAACGAATTGAACTGCTTTCCCAATAATACTACCCCCGCATGTCCTCCTAGCCACCAATACCATCGGCTATACGTCCACTGGCTCTATTTTCTTCAGTTTCTTTTCTTTTCTTCTCTCTCTCTCTCTCTTTCTCTTCGATGATCCCTACCCCTTTCAGTCGAGTTTTGCCTTTTTGCCGCTTTCTTTACTTGTTACCGCCCTTTCTTTGAGGAAGATTGCTGCGCCGTTTCTTTTTTCTCCGAGTCTCAAGTCAATTGACTCCGGAACTTGGCCCGATGAGAGCCCGATGCGCGATACCAAACTATAGGGTCATATATATATACGGCCCGTGCAAGCAGGATTGAAAACGCCCGCAGCTGATCTCGAGTAACGCCGTCAGTTCCAGAGGCTCTAAGCACTGCCAGGCTAATGTTTCTTCGTTCGATATCCTGCTGTGTCGAGAGTGTATCTTTATACTCGACTTCCCTTGTCTTTTGTTTCCTTCGCTTTTTTTTTTCACTTGATTTATTTCTGTACAATTACGCGCCCGCAGTGTCTTCTCTACTTTAAAACAAGATATCATTTCTGGTGGAATGGGAACCGTAATTATTACTATTAATTAATTTATTTATTAACATAAATTATTACTATTATAAAACTAGTGCGTAAAATGCCTACTTATCGCATGCATATATTTTCTAATATTCACAATAAAAGTTTCTCTAGATAGGCGTTAGAAATTTGAGAACTTTGAGAAATATCTGCACGCGTAGGTGTGTGTATGGATGGTTCTCTGTCAATTCACACATGAAAAATTTTTTTTTACTGAAATTTTTTTTACATGTTCTTTGGAATCTTTGTGAATTCTTTTTAGATTTTTTGAGCATCAACTTTCAGAGCTAAAAATTCTCAAAGTAGCACTTTTTATGAATTCTGCAAATTCTTTTTTCAACCTCATTTTCCTTCTAAACTATGCATTTAAAAAAAAAATTATAAAGCTACTTTTCGTAGTAAATCAGCTATATTTTCAGAAAATTTGGATTATTAAACCTTAAATCAGATATAAAGAAATTACGTACCAATCTATCGGCAGAGATGTTTTTACATTTTATCTTTTTCCTGTTCTTAAAAAAAAGTAGTTTTTGAACTATATAGGTATCTAATTATCGAAATACTAGAGGAAAATCAAACGCCGAGTGAGTCAATAAACGTCAATCATTTTCCGCGCGCATGTTTATTCGACAACCGTTCCCGTCCACTCGCCACTGCTATACTTCTGTCTCATTTGCGTCGTTAGACGGCATTAACGAGTGTATGAGAGCTCGTCCGGCGCGGGGATTAAAGGATTAATTCGAGTGCGGCTAATCCGCCCTTTCACCGATGCTGCCTCGTGCTCGCTCGAAAAATAAAAGTTGGAGTTGCCAGCGCGAGCACCCTGACTTTTGCGGATCTGTGGACAACCTGAACCTTCGATGGTACTTAATGTGCACCAGTAAAAGCCGCCCTTTGTACACAATCAACAATAGTGGAAATACCAAGAGTTGTTACGTTAAAAAATGATGAAATGTATAAAGTGAAACTTTTGGAAATTTTCCAGTGAAAAATATAGTAAATAAAAAATTGATGTTTGTTTTAGAGGATAAAATTTTTTATAACACCCTTATTTATAATAAATGTTAGAATCATTATAAAATTAAAAAATTTAACGATTTCATTATTACCATAACTTTCTGGATCGGCAACATTTTTCGATCTTCAGATATTGACGTAAACACTTATTAAGTTTCATTCGATTGTCGTAAGACTGCTTGAAAATTTCAAGTAATTCTACCGATAAGTTTCAATTTTAAGGCTAGTTAGTGTTTCAAAATTTTCAGAATTTGGTAAAACAGATATAAATTAATAAAAATTACTTTTAAATCTATCCAATACGCAATTCCATTGGATTGGTTAAACGAGATAATTCTTCGTAAATAATATTTATGCATTAAAAAAAAAACTAATGACTTTTGTTGAAACAACATACCTTTTTTCTGGTTATGATATAGAGAGGATTAAAAAAAATAAAAAGTAAGCTTTGGGGTAATTTATTGTCAACTCCCAAGAAAGTTACTGCTGCATATTTCTCCCGACCGTTATAAGCACTTTTCCAAAAAAAAAAAGCCTGTGAATGTTGCCCACTTGATAAAGAGATTCGCGTATATTCCACATCAAAAAGTGAAAACATTCATAAATCCGCCAACTCCTCCATTTTTCAAGCTCGCGGGAAGTCTCGAAGCCATTGGTTACAGTTTGTCAGAAGCTCGTATTTATTCATTTAAAACCTTCGCCTCCTTTTGTATTTTTTGACACGTGTCTCAACGCCCATTTGCAAGTGATTCGTTCTTTGTCCTTTCACCGTGACGTCGTGAAATTCTAAGTCGATCTAAAGTAAAGTTGAACTTTTACGGCTTAACCGAACGAACGAATGATAGTTAAACCAGTTGCAAAAATAATGTTTTTATTATTATTTTTTGTACCTCGGTTGTTTTATGTAACATTTATTTAAATATGATAACAAAAACTATTAATTTTTTTTTATTTGACTTTACATTATTGTGTGTCGCGTGATTGCGCAAGCTGCCGTGCGCTACGCACAAAGGAAAAAAAATAAGTGTACCGTTCACCAGCGTAGTCCGCGTGGCAATTCGCGGATCAATGAAGGGAATAAAAGCAAGCGAGAGAGATAAATTTTCAATATCGTGAAACTGGGAGTCCTCCTTTAAATGACAGCGAAAGTAGCAGACAGGGGAAATGAAATAACCCAGAATAAAAGTGTCCACAGAAAGGGCTGTACAAAAAGGGCGAGGTCGCTTGAGTCACACCGACGGAAAAATTGGATGAGCATAGGAGAACCGAGGGTATAACGAGCGATAGAAGCCCTAAAATTGAAAGAAAAATTCTTGTGACCCGGCTTACGACGTATCTCCCTCCCCTCCTCCACTCCCCACCGACTCTTTAATTCCTCGCTGTTTTCCCGGGACACCTGGCGGATTTATTCTGAAAAGGGCCGATTAAAGTCGCCTCTTACAACCGCCTCCTTTGCCTTTCGACCTGTTCGAGGAGTCTCTTCACCTCAAGTTGTCCACTGATTGCAACGCGTCCGCAGCTGCGCTGCGGAACAAGTGACTTCTCAAGCCCGGGACACTGCCTGTGCTCGCCGAGCTTATCCATATTTATCGCTTAGCATTCGAGAATTGGTGCTTGGTGCATTACGCGCCTCATCTTGCCTCGTCGTTTGCAATTTTCCCGGGGATTTAAGAGAAAGGGAGAATGAGAGGGGAGGGTGCAGATTTGCAAGTCGACCTCAATATTCCGTACATCGGAGTGCATTGCATATTTAAAGTGCGGAGGCGGAGCTTCCGTTGCTTTCTTTACTGTCGTCCGTATTGCTCTTGTCGCTGGGCTTTCCACCGCAAAATTTTACTTCTCTTTCTCTTTCGGAATTTTTTTTTTCACTGTTGTTTCGTATCGTCGATTTGTAACAGAACTGATTTTACAGTTCGTTTGTAAAATTCTACCAAGGAATATAGTTATCGTACGTTTGCTACAATTTATTCAATCGATTTATTGTGGTACGCGCGTTTTGATCTAAGGGTAGATTAATTGTAGGCGCCCAGTGGGACACCTCATAAAATAGGTTTCGTTTCCTGTGAAAAGTACTTTGAATAAGTTTCAGAAAAAAATGAATTAAAAAAGACGCTTTTCCTTTTAACTGCATCGCTATATTGAAATAATTTCTTCGGAACGCACCGCAAAAATTATTATTTTTTTTTTTTCAAAATGCATTATTTTTTTTTAAACATGTTCCAAATATTTTTCATAGCAAATAAAATAAAATGAAATTATTGTAATTGTGTCGATTCGCAGATAATTTGAGAAATTTTAGTTCTGCTAAGTTACATTTTAAATCTAATTTTAAATTTAACATTGAATTTTATTCTACACTGAAAAAAATTATTAAAAATTTTTATTCAGAGTTTTCTATTACGGTCCATTTGAGAATCGTGCAAATCAGCAATGCAGGATTCTCCCATCTATTGTTCGTCCATCAAACTGCATTATAGCGCAGATTAATGCACTGATACCAGGCATTTTTATGTCATGGGAAATTAGTCAATTTCTAAAATCTACTGTACTGTGTACACAAGGATATTCCGAACCAATTATTCAATTGTTATTCAATATGTTTATTGCACTGCACTATAACACATGTACAATGCTGAGTACGGGTAAAACGAAATCTTGTTAATTCTAATTTCTACCACACCGCAGCGAATATTTAGCTTAATACGAAATCATGTTCACTATTCAACACAATAAATTTATTAAATCTGCACGTTGCCGCATTTTCGAAATCTTTGCGTTAAAGAACTGTATAAATAATGTTCGAAAACGCTTCATAAGAGTTATTAGTGCAACTTTATTCACCCTTCCTATGACCTCGCCTATCATTGATCATCCAAAATTGTCTTTTATCTACCAAAAGGGCAGTAAATTTCTCTTTTATTTTTATTTTATTTATAAAATGGATATGTATTTTAAATTCGGTACTCATAGTTTTTTCAATATAGCAATAAAATATAAATCTCATTGCAATACACCCTCTAAATCTGAATTAGTGAAAATTCTCCGATTTCACTAAACTTAAGTGAATAGTCTAGTGAAAGTGAAAGTGAAAGTCTAGTGAAATCTACTACTAATTCAATTAGTGGGATACTTTTAACCTGCAATGTATTACTATATACATCAAAATTTCACTAATTCAGATTTACATAGCGAAATTTCTGAATAATAATTAGAATAACAACTCCTCGATCATTGATGTTATTCGCTGTAATTAATCTCTGCAACTCAGAATAAACTTGGCTCGTTCTCCCACGAATATCGTTACGATAACACGCGGCACCAGGATGAGGGTCACCTTGATGCATCCTATCGAGTTCCCAGGATAGGATAAATACGTGTATTCGCGCGATCACCCCGAATCTTCCCGTATTATTTCAGGGGTGCCGGAGGCGGGCGTAGCTGCTGGTCCGGGACTTATATTGGCCGGGCCGACACCCTTCTTCGATATCCTATATGCGCCGACGGCACGGCAGCAATTCGTCTGCGACAGCGGGTGGATTTTCGCGAAAATGGAGTTTCGATTGAATTTCCCTGCCGAGGAGCGCGCGCACCAATCCAAAATTGCCGCTGCTCCAGGTGGCAGTGCTCCGATAAAGGTCCGAAAGTTGACCCATTATCCTATACACGCGCTGGGAAAACCTTCATCGAGGATTTCCGCGTCGAGGCATCCTTCCAGCTCCATTTGTATTTCAATCGTTTCAGTTTCCCTTGCCAAGAAATCATTTGCGAAATATTCCATTTCCAAGATTTTTCACTGGTAATCGTGAAGAAAACGTAAATTTCCAAGGAGGAGTAAACAATGTACTTAAGTTATTAAGGGGGTACAACACTATTAAAATATTTTTATTATAATGTATAGAAAAAATTTTATAAGCATATTACTGATTTTTTAATGAATTTTTTGTTAATTTTAAGCTATCCATTTTATTTTTTAGCACTCTAACCTCAAAATCGCAACTTTAATGCGAATTTTCGGATCTCGTGCTATAAAATATTGTTCGATACTGGTGCGTAAGTGATTATTCAGCTCGTGCGACTTTTCACCCTCGCTTCGCTCGGGCGCAAACCGTTGCACGAGATAAATAATCAACTTCCGCACCCGTATCGAAAAGTACTATTTGTAATAAAATACGATTCTTATATTGAGTATGTTAACATTTTTATTAGTGGTCCCAATTTCAGAA
Organism: Sycophila texana; assembly: GCA_035582955.1. Taxonomy (NCBI): domain Eukaryota; kingdom Metazoa; phylum Arthropoda; class Insecta; order Hymenoptera; family Eurytomidae; genus Sycophila; species Sycophila texana. The sequence goes on along the minus strand of JAWWEN010029991.1, from coordinate 8,068 downwards.
ACTAAATTACATAACACAAAGTGAGCTTGAAAAGAAAATTATAGTAACCATCGTAGCAGAAAAGCGGAAGTCGTGTGAGAACTGCTCTCATGGACCTGCGTGTGTGGACCGCCTTAACTCAACGAGCGAGGCATCGATACCAGTAGCATAAACAAAACTCTCTGTTTACACTTGCGCTTTAATGAAAGATCATTGAATGATCGCACGAGTGAAATTTGGAAGGATCGGACAAATAAGGCGCCTGGTACAAGCAAACAACTGGAGGGCTGGTTTCGGATGGAAGTTGGCGCGAGGCAACACCGGCTGTCAGTTAGGCGTGCGACGTGGCCCGCGTGCAGCTTTCCTCTTCCCAAACATTGTTGTTGGCACTGGCCGAGGAAATCGCGGCTTCGCGTTTGCGGAGCGTTTCGTCGAGTGCTCCGTGGGCTGTCGTTAAAATTAAACTGCGGATGTAAATATAGCGATCGTTAGGCGCTTTCGATAGGTGATTCGTAGATTAGGTAGAATGGAAACAACTGCTGTTACTTTTAAATTTGCTTAATGAGAATTTAAATTAAATTTTCTTATTTTTAACAGTATACGTTTATTTAACTATAGTATTTGACTTGTAAGTTTTTTCTACATGTCTTTCCGTACATTTTTTTGTTGGTTGCTGTCGACTCCATTACCATATAAATTAAACATAATTCATCCACTATAACTAAAATATTTGTCAATTTTAAAATTATATAACCTGTCTCTTGATTTGTAGTAGTTTGTTTAGTGTGTAAATTTGAATAATTATCTGATTTAACCTGATCCGTGCATGTTACACTTATAGATTATTGTTATATTATTTTTATTTATAATATAAGGGAACAAGCTTACTCACTTTAGAAACAATTCGTTGAATTAATAATGTATGTAAGTGATTAAATGAAACAAATTAGTCAATATATATATATCAATTCTTAATATTATTGTACCTTCTGTATATTCAATAATGATTGTCTTAAAATTTCTGATGAGGATCAATCTCGGTAATCAATCAAAATTCTCCTTAGCCCCATCATCTCTACTCTTTCTTTCCCGGCACGCGAAGCTATTTTTGATGCCTCGGTGGCTTGCTTCTCGCTTCTTCTTTTCTTCAGTCGGCATTTATTTTTACCCCGGTTATTTTCGAGTACATCGCTGCGTCTTTGCGAGCGCACAACTACACGTAATTCCCTGTCTTCTGCTTATCGCTAAATCGCAGGGCTCCTGTGGCAACGGCTTTAGAGTCGCGGCTACCAGGGAAAAAGAAAAACGAGATAGCGGCGAATTCTCATCTCTCATCTCTCTCTCTCTCTCTCATCTTAGCATGAACGTACGGGAGTTTTCACGGGGGCGTATAAAGTTTACAGCTTCAGGAATTTTACGACGAATACGGCTGATCGATTTTTTTAAATAACGCGTATCAGAGCTTTCAGACAAGCGGAACGCGATTAAAGTAAATTTAAAAATAATTTTTCAAAATTAATGAGATTAAAGTGTAATAATACGACATCAATAACCCGAGATTGACTGGTTTAAAAATAACTTGGTAACCACGAGGATATTCACGCAGAAGTGTCACATCTTCGGATCACCGATTTGGATGAAACTTTGGAAATGGTGTTCTAGTAGTGAATAATAAAGCACACCATGTCTTTTTTTATTTCTGACACTTTATTTAATTGGATATAGTACGTTTTGTTAACATTGCATGTGTCACCTGATTTTCTATCGTATACACGACATATAGTTATTTTCGAGGTTATTTTCCATATTAGTGTGTTGGAGGTGTGATTTCTTCTTCTTCTTCTCTTTTTATTGGCAACTATGCTGCTCTTTTTTCTTTTGTTAATATTCTAGAATAATAGAGCTATCAAGGTAGTGTTGAAAGTATGAGAAAGAGTCATACCGCGCAAAACGCAGAAGACTTGCCTGATTAAATATACACGAAAAATAATGATATGTCTGAGAACGCGCTACAGCTTTGAATGCATACCAATCTAAGTAATGTTAGTTATGTAGGGTAGAACGTAATGTTAAAGCTACATGTCTTCCTTCGAAATCCTGATAATACCGCGTAACTTATTTACCAGTAGCCATTAAATCTTCCGACATATTTGATAAACGTTCATTAATAAACAGAACCACTTTAAAATGCCGCTTATCAAGGAGAATTCGCGTGATATTAAGCGCGATAATTTTGACTGCATAACTCATTATCTTTGGAACGCCGGCTTTTCGAGCCTCGGCGAGGTGAAAAACGAACTGCAACTAGTCTTTTGTCCGCGGCTCTTTTTGCCTTTCCCAACCCCTCCTCCCCGTACCTACCTTCTCGCTCCCTCGACCGTATGAAAATTATGAGTCGCGGGCCGGATTGTACGTACTTTCTGGAGCTCGGCCAAGAGACCGCATTTTATTCCCCTGCACGGTTATTGGACGACATTTAACTCGACGAGCGCGCGAGGAGCGAGAAAAAAATTATCGCGTTGGCTGGACGCTAAACATCGGTCAATTACTCTTTGCCCCTTTGCGTCGCTGGAAATTCTCTGAATGTAAAATTCTCAAATGAATTTTTTTTTTAACATTCCACTTCACTCGCAAAATGTTTAGGCTTTGAAAACATTTCCTTAGGCTGTGCCAAGTTGAACTGGACAAATTTTAAAAACTATCTAAGAGCTTTGCGGGAACAACTTGCGTTTTTTTTTCAAATTAAATGATATAAGAAAAAAATCAGCTTCTATGTAATTTTATTTAATGCTTAATTTTTTATTTATTACAATAACATATTCTTTTACTTTTGTAATAAATTTATAATAAACTCTTTAATTATTTTCTCATTAATTCAAACAATTTATTAAATCATTTGCAAAAAGATTACGCTTTATGTTTTCCATTTCTTTTTATTGTTTACTACACTTTAATCGAAACATCGTGATTTAATTAATGCAAAATAAATGGTAATTTTATTTTAGCTAATGGCCTCTATATCCTGTTGCTTCAACTATACACGGAAGGGTTCACACTATTTAAAATAGTCTCTTGGACAACAAATTTAATTGATAAGATTCCTTCACAAATTTACTTTCACCTATCTGACAAAGGTGCAATTTAAACTGAATGTATTTTATTGCTTCCCTAAAAGCATGCGGTTGTAACGTGATGAAAGAAAATAAAAATAGAAGCGTGGAATATCGAATGTCGTACTTTTTCCGGGAGAATAATTTTTTTCTTCTTTTTGCTCCCAAGAACTTGCAGCGTGAAATTGCAATACGTAGTGGTATTAGCCGAAATATTCGCCGGGATAGAGCTCCAACATCCCTTTGTCCGTTCTGCGTGTTTGCCAACCGGTGTATTTTTATTAAAGAACTACGTTATTAATTTAATTTTGTACACTGTTGAAGCAAATAGACTGTACAATACAGTTGTATAATAATACAAATAGGGTATTTGAAAATTTAATTTACTAAAAATTACGAATAATTTCTGCTAAACAATTGATGAATTGATATTGCATTTAACTATTAAACTTTGAGTGAACTCAGAAAAACTAAGTATAGATAGTATTGGTACATTCATTGGTGCAATTATAATTAAACAAAATAATCTCTGAAACTATACAAAGTTTCCTTCTTTCCGGATAATACTGTTTTGGAAGGAGTTGACGTCGTAATAAACATTTTTTTTCGTTAGAAGAAAAAATTTGCATAGACAGGCTACTGCGTAAGGGTACGGGAAAGGCATTATCTCGTGAGTATAGCTACAAGAGCTTCTAGCGGCGCTGCGGATATAATCAATGGACCCTGAAGTGGTCTTCAGCCAGAAGCGAGACTCTATACTCGTTCAACGAGCCGTGCATGCGCCTCTCGAGACTGGGAAAAAATAGCGTATCAGAGAATATTCATCTGGGCATCTAGAGGCTATATCCTGGCGTGCAACTTACCAGCTTCTGTAAATTAAGATTTTAATACTCACTTGGTTTCCTTTTTCGCTAAAAGCTTTTTCCTTATACCAGCTTCCTTATTTTTTGCATAACTTATTCCGAGAGGCGAGCCTTCAAGTAAAATCTCTGTTAACAGAAATTAATTGAGGAGCGAATCAAGTTTATCGCATACAAAATGTCATCAAAATTTTATGAATGTATAAAAGATAAGCGTGATACTCGCAGAACACCCTGAAGTTTCCGAAAACTTTTCCCTTATCGTTGCTTAATTTTCAAGCTGCAATTACGTTATTTGATGTAAGTCCGACCTCTAAAGTTTTTCTTATTGGAATAATTCTCTCTAAAAAAAAAAGAAACCGAGAAAATATTTTTAACCAAACGACTCTTCAATACCGCCTGATCGTTCAACGAAGATGGGACTCTAACCCAGTGGGTACACAAGCTATAACCGAGAGCTGAAAACTCGGGCACTCGGGCAGGAGATACGCTCATCTCCTCTATTTACTTTTCAAGAGCTGAGCGCGTAGAAGAGCGAGCAAAGGCGACATATTAATCCTATTTATCTCACATCTTCCTCGATGTCACTGTCTTCTAAGGGTAAGGCATACTGTACCGATTCTGTCGATCAGACGAACAGACTTCCTTCTTTCAATCAAGAAAACTACGATGGCGGAAAGGAAATAATACAAAGAAAGAGGACGGAGGCGACCAGGCATGACTAAGAAATCTGATACAGCGCAAACCAAGAGATCGATGCTAAGTTACTCAATATCGACAGGAGAGAAAGAGAGAGACTTGTTATCAGATTAACTTTGCTGATGGTAGTGTTCAATGCAATTGAATTCTAAATGCGGTTAAATGATTTAAAAAAATTCTATTAAGTTTCTACTAAGAATTTTTATAATTATTTATCTTTACTGAGATATTTTGGATCATTGATTTGCAATAATTTAAAAACTGCCTTTATAGAGCGCACATCCTAATATAATAGGATAAGTGTATCTGAAGTGTCGTCGCGTGTAAAAGCAAACATCTGAAAGTAACTTGTTCATGTAGTAGAGAGACCACAGTTGTCTGACGAAAAAGGAGCAAGAGAGACGGCGAAAGGTTCGAGAGAGGTGCAGGACAAAGAGAAACCACGAAACGAAGTCTTTGGATGCATCGAAGAGCTGCAAATGCGAGAGATTGCAAGCGTGCGACTTACAAAAGTACAAGCTTGATCCACTCGTATACAGGGCTGCATTTCGAGACCATTCGCTAATTTACGTTCTGTTCGCAGAAAATCTCTTCCTCTCTCTCTCCCTCTCTCTCTCTCTCTCTCTCTCTCTCTCTCTCTCTCGCTCACTGTCTACCTTTTTCCTCCTCTTGTCTACGTTCTTCCGTCTGTCTTTCTCTCTCGGACCTACGCAGTGCAGACGAAGCCGAAAGCCAGCAAAGAGGTGTCTGGAGTCGACGCTCGCTCGTACGAGGAGTCCATGAATCAGAGCGGAACGGAGAGATATGGGAAAATCGAGCCAAAAAGGCTTCCTCGCCCGTGCGAGGCGAAATCGGTCCTGGCAAAAAAGTTTGAAAGGAAGCTTTATTCTGCGCCGAGTCTCTCCCACCAAAGGGACAATTAAGTTGCGCTTGAATCGATTGCATTTGCAAACTTTGAAGCGTGTTTAAATAGTAAGTACTGTAGATTTCATTCGGTACTAACGGTGATTTGCGAAGTCGATGTTCATCAACACTTTATTAAAACTTAAAACTGTCAGCTAATACGCTAAATTAGTAACATAATTTTTTTTAAATTCATATTTTCAAGCTCTATCTTTAAATGCGTCTACAGGACGAAATTTGGGTAGGATCGTAAAAAAACGTGTCAACTTATTTTTTATCCTGAACAATCTCTCAAATTTTTTTTTGGCGATTGGCGACATCGTTACAGCCAGGCTTTTATGATGACAATATTATGACTTCTTCGGTTGACAATAGGTACGTATCCTACATATTCAAAGAATCGCTTGGTCGTTAATGTTCCGTAATACTTTGCAGATATCAAGCCTGCCGAAATTTAATAAAATCAGGGCTTTTTCAGGGATTTCTAATTGTTGCCAAGCGGGAGGTGGCAGGGAATACGCGCAGAAATCTGGTGATCAGAAAGGAAAGGTTACTAGGCTGTAGGAGTTCAAGAACAGGAGCAGAAGAGAGTGGTGAGAGAAAGCTCTGCAATGCTGCGGTGGAATGCCACGATGCGACTGAGCAGGTGGTGGTACAAGACCAAGGATAAGATTCATTTGTTTTATTTTATTTGTGCATTTTCTTTCTTCTCTGCTCTCTAAAACGATCAAGATTTTCAATAATTAACAAAAACAAAAAAGCAAACACTTCAACGCTACTACTTTCGCACTATAAAACTCATTATTTTTAAATTTTCCTAAAGAGATTAAAGTGCATTTATACTTAAATCAATTTACATTTATTGGTTGTCGCATTATCAGTGTTCAAGATTCACTATATACAGCATAATCTAAGTATGATCCAGGCATTGGAGAATCGAGACATAAATTGGCAGGATAAAAAGGCTTGGCGTTGAAACATTCTTGCGATTATAGTATGGCGGGTAAGGGTAAGAGGAGAGAAGGAGAGACGGGAAAGTAGAGAGCAGACCGAACTACATTCAAATTTTACGAGTGCAATATCCGTCATGCTTGTAGATATTCGCGGTGGAATGATGGGCGGACCGTGTGCAGGGAATACAATTCAGGAGAACTCTGGGTATTCGACTTTGTATTCCAAGATGGAGCTACTTGTTTTACGGCTATACCCTTTGGCCTCTTACACCTTTTGTATTTTTGTGCGAGCTACGTTGTAAAAAAATATTTCGCCCTTGGGTACAATGCATCTTTCTGAAACAATTACAAAGTTGATTCTGATAATTATACTTTTATTTTAGTATCGTCAGGTATCGTATATGAACTACAATTGAAAAATCATAGTTGTAGTGCGTGGTTTTCTGATGGATGCAAGATAGACCATTTGATCTGCAGTGATAATGCTAAAAGAAAAATGCCAATTAACATGAAAAAAAAATATTTATTATAGCCTATAAAAATAAAATAAAAATTTATATTCTAGGTAAAAGTAGTGTATTACGTACCTAGCCCTGTATAATAAGAAAAGTCTCAGGTCACATTGTCGACCGAGGCGAAGCCGAGGCTTGTGGAACGGTTGCTCAAATTTCGTATAATTGGCCCGCCGATGTCGTACGGCTGAATGTTTCTACCAGGGTAGTTTTATTTATAAGATAACTTAATTATTAGGAGAAAATGCCGATTGAAAATTAGATTTTTAGCATACTCATTTGTGGAAAAAATAAAATTCCCGTTTATACGTTTTAAATTAATGCTACATTTGTTTCGTTTAAATCGACTGCATAAGCATAAGCCAAATTGCAGGTTTCCAGGGATTAATCGATATATAAAAGAAATTAATTTTCGAAAAAATGTAGGACTACTCTTTTTTTTTCTCCGCAACAACAAAAACGCCAGCAGCGAAACCCTCGAAAATACAGTAACAGCGAGATCGATGAAACTGTTACCGCAATTAGAATCGCTTATTGAATAAGCTCTGACAAGGTCTACGAACTCATCTCGAATTTCTCCCTCGAAACTGGAATCGGCGTAACGGCCCCGGGCGGCCACCTCGCGGCACTATTCTTGACAGAGGGCGAGCCCCGGAAACCGGCGTCTGGTTTGAAATCCATCCCACTCCTCGCGAAATTGAATTCGGATAGCCGACTCACTCGGCCGGGCGTCTGTGTACTCGGTGAATTTGGACTCGTTAAACTCACGCGAACGACGGGTGTGGATTAAACTCCGGCACGTCGCTCTGTCGCGCGCCGACCGGCCGACTGGCGCATAATTGATGGGGCATTCTTCATCCCCGCGCGCGTCCCAGTTTGACGCTGCCGACGCCAGCTCCGGTCCTCGCCCACAACAGATGTCACCCCCTCTCCGCCCCCACCCTGCCATACCCCATCTCTCTCGAGCGACAAACGCCGTGTGTGTGTGTGTGTGTGTGTGTGTGTGTGTGTGTGTGTGTGTGTGTGTGTGTGTGTGTGTGTGTGTGTGTGTG
>JAWWEN010029980.1:0-15710 GCA_035582955.1 Sycophila texana | reverse complement strand
TTCCGACCAAATCAATGCCGACGACCTGTTGACCGGTCCGATGACTGTAACGATTGCGGACGTAACTCAGGGCAACGCTGAGCAGCCGGTGAATGTAATCACGGTGGAGACTCCTGGCCGACCTTATAAGCCGAGCAAATCGATGCGGCGGGTGATGGTGTCGGCGTGGGGTAAGGAAACAGCCGCGTATCACGGTCAGCAGATGACCCTTTACCGGAACCCGCATATCAAGTTCGGTAAGGATGAGGTTGGTGGGATTGAAATCTCTCACATGACCGGGCTTGATAGTGAGTTGAAGGTGTCTCTGACGGCGACTCGGGGGAAGAAGAAAATCCACACGGTCAAGCCCCTTGCCGCACCGCCCCCTTACGCCCCGTCGCAGGATTACTTGGCGCTCATGCAGTCTGCGTCTACGGGTGATGAGAAGAACGCGATCTGGCAGCAGGCGACACAGGATGGTGCGGATCAGGCGTACTTGAGCAAACTGAGGGAGGCGGGATCGTGAGCGGATACATTGCCAGACACTACGTAACCAACAAGAACAGGCATTGGTGGGGTATCGCATTCAGGCTAATGCTCATCAATAGCGGGAAATACGTCAAGACCAGCAACCCGAATGCACCACGAATTGTCGGTGAGGACGGGCCGGAACTAGTCAAACGGAAAGAAGCTACGTCATGAGGTTCTTCTTTCAGATTGTTGGTGTGTTGATCGGTATTGGTGGTTGGCAGATTCTTTCCCCGATGATGACGGAGACGCCCGTAAGAGGGTTCGTTGGTGTGTTTGTGATCATCGTTGGGGCTGTGATCATTTTGGAAGCTCGTCCACGTAGAGAGGTTGACGCATGAGGGATGTTCTCTGGTTTACGGGTTTCTGTTTCGTTGCTGCCGTGATTGTTGCGGGTGTGGTTCGCGTGTTGTGGCATGTGTTTGTCTAGCAGTCTCTAACAAAGTATAGGCGAGTATAGCGAAACACTATACTTTATCCACAGGGCATTTCACGTTTTGGTGGGTGCCCTTTTCTCATGCCCGAAAAGAAGGGGGAACGCATGATGGTTGAAGATTCAACAACCGAGGAAACGCGTCGACGTCTTAGGGAAATGTGTGACATGCAATTCAGCGAACTCGAAAGGATTGCGCGTGGCGAAGAAACCAACAATGACGGACACGAAATCGAAACGGTGCAAACACTGCCAGGGAACTGAACTTGTTTGTCGATTACACCGCAAATGCTGTGACACATGCAAAGAAAGGGGGAAACATGAGTGACCTACGTGAATTCATCGAAACAGCAAGATACGTACCATCACAGCGAGCGACCCTTGACAAAGAACTACGCGACACCGAGATTGCGCTAGGGAAACTCTACACAGAGGCCGAAAAAACCCGAAAACGCATCCAGAAAATCAAGGACAAAATCGCAAGAATCAGTGCGAAGGAAGATCGAATCTTGGGTCCCGCGAAAACCCACTGGACTGACCGAGACATAGCCATAGCACTCGACCCGACGCTAACCGACAGTGAGGTCGCCGAGAAGCTGGGCAGGACACCTCATGCGGTTCGGCTAAAGCGATACAAGATTCGACGAACATATCGAGCATGTTAGCTGAGTTAGAAAAATACGTTGACTGCTACAGGTGCGGAATCATCATGGGACTGTTCTACGAATCCAACCAAGTGTTCTGCGCTGATTGCAACCATCCGGAACTTATTGGCGTGTTTAGGCCGCTTGATTACCAATGGCTATTCGAAGGAGAAGAATGACAATGTGCCAGTCAATGCCAGTTATCACCGTTTACACGAAAAGCTCGTGTTTCCAGTGTGATGCTACTAAGAAGTATCTCAACAACCATCATGCGAGGTTCACGGAAATCAGTCTCGAAGAAGACGAACTCGCACTCGCAGCCGCAAAAGACCTCGGGTATAGGGCGGCTCCTGTCGTGTTCGTTCGCTACCCGTCCGGTGCCGAATCGCATTGGGCCGGTTTCAACCCGTCCAAACTCGCGGACTTCGTGGCATCAGCCAAGAAATGGGGCCGTGATGACAGTTGACGAAATCCTCGCAACAGGCGAATACGTAGACCGGCAAGGGCGAGGGTGGCGCTACTGCAACGAGCTGATGGAGTGCTGGTGGGCATACGGGCTTGACGGCGGATTCGACCACCGGGAAATGAGCACAATGCTGTCATGGATCGCACGCGACATGCATCGGGACGAATGTGCGGGTCTTCGTCGCTGCTACAACCACCCCGCGCCGAGCATCCTGGCCTTGCAGGACGACATGGGCGGACCGGAGTGGGGGCACGGGTTCGGCGTGTACCGACCGGGCGCCGGTGACGAGCGCGAGGAGTGGGTGGACACGCTCCCTGCCGCCCTGGATGCTGCTCGTGCTTTGGCGGTGGGCGAATGACCTCAATCGGAGTGCTCACCGGACTGGTCGATTTACACAACCAGAGATTCCTCAGCGGGCGGCACCGACGGAGCATAAAGGCTCGGGACAGAACATGCCGGTATTGCATGGACGCGCCTGCCGAAACCGTGGATCACGTTATCCCGTACATCCTCGGGGGAAGCACGAACTCATTGAACTCGGTTGGTGCGTGCCACCCGTGTAATAAGCAAAAGGGTGCTCGCACTCCGAAAGAGGCGGGCATGGTGTTGCATCTGCCGTTGAGGTTCTTTGACTATGCGAAGGAAATGGAGAACTGGGCATGACGGACTGGGTTTTGGACGTGTATGTGACTGGTGAACCTCGCGCGCAGGGGAGTCTGCGGCATGTGGGTGGGGGCCGGTTGATTCATTCGAAGGAAATGCTTGCCTGGCGTAACCGGATTGTGCACACGCTCGAACAGTGGCAGGGCACTTGGTTCGGTGGTTGGGAGGCCATTGACGAACCCGTGGAAGTGTCCGCGCAGTTCTGGTTGCCGCGCCCGAAGAAACCCCGCCTGGAACATGGTGCAACCGGCATCGATTTGGACAAGGCGACTCGCTGCGTCGGGGATGCGCTCGAACAATCCAACGTCCTCAAAAACGATGCACGCATAGTCCGCTGGGATGTGCGCAAACACTGGACACACGACATAGAAAACGAAGACGGACACGAATCGGGTGTGCGAATCAAAGTAAGGAAAGTGGAATGACTGAAATCAGCACAGTAGCCCGACTGCACTACACGGGAAACGAATCCGGGTTGACGGTCGGGGACGTAAGGGACTTCGTGTCGATGATCGAGCAGCTCGAAGAAGACGAACGCCTGGAAGTCATCGGGACGGGCGGATTCGTGATCGAGGCGAAGATTTACTTGGCAGACAGGGGAGACTGAATGGCTTGGTTCAAGGTTGATGACCGGCTCGCGTCGTCTCGGAAGGTTCTGAGGATGCCCCGTAACCGTCGCGCTCAGGCCATTGGGCTTTGGACCCTGGCTGGCGCGTGGTCAGCGCACGACCTCACGGACGGGTTCATTCCAGCATTCATGGTTGATGAGTTCGGGGCCGACGAAGCCATTGCGGGCGAACTCGTCAAGGCTGGAATGTGGGAGCACGGTGAACATGATGGTGAAGCTGGTTATTACTTCATGAAGTGGTCTGAATACCAGCCAATGAAGTCTGAAGTTGAGTCTAACCGTGAGTATGAGCGCGAACGGAAGCGGAAGCAGCGTCGGGACAAAGGCGGCAAATTTGCTGGTGAGAAGCCCGTCCCGGACGTGTCCGAAAATGTCCCACCGGGACACCCTCGGGACATCACCGGGACTCCGGAAATGTCCCGACCGTGTCCCACCGTCCCCGTCCCGTCCCGTCCCGTCCCGACCCCATCTAACACTCCATCAGAAGATGGAGATTTTGATGAGTTCTGGAACGCATACCCACGCAAGATCGCGAAGAAAGAAGCCGGGAAGAAATTCGCGAAAGCAGTGAAGGACGGCACCGACCCGCAAGCAATCATCGACGGGGCGAAAACCTATGCGGCATCCGTTGAGGGCAAAGAAGCTAAATACGTTGCCCACCCAACCACATGGCTCAACCAGGGCCGGTGGGAAGACGAAGCCGAAACACCCACAAGCAAACCATTCGATCTATGGAACTCAGGAGGCCCCATCTAAATGTCAGAAGAAGCAGAACAGGGAGTACTCGGTTCCATTCTGATCACCTACGGTAAGGCGCTTGAAGAACTCACCCTCCACGAGGAAGATTTCGCATCACCACGCAACGCCGCCGTATACGCCCTTTTGCGTGGACTGTACGCAAAGGGACGCGCCGCCGATCTTACGACCGCTGGGGCGGCTTTACGGACCGCTGACGACCATGTGAAGCGACTCGTCACACCCGCCTACTTGTACGAGTGCTCACACAACACACCAACGTCGGCAATGGTGGGTGAGTATCAGCGAATCGTGAAGGACTCCGCTGTTCGCCGCCGACTCGTTGAAGTGTCCGGGCGGATCGTTGACGCAGTGAACACAGTGGACGATCTGGACCAGGTGGTGGAAGAAGCCAGGGCACTGATCGACAACGCCGGTTCGGTGGACTCACCGGACTTGCAGTCAATGGCTGACACGGTGGATGAAACGATCCGGCAAATGCAAGAACCAGCCAGGTTCGTTCCAACACCGTGGGCTGATCTGAATCATCTGATTGGTGGGTGGCGGCCTGGTGCGCTGTATGTGATCGGTGCGCGACCGGGTTCCGGCAAAACACTCATGGGTCTACAGGCGGCGATCAACATGGTTGGTCGTGGTGCGGTCATCATGAACACACTCGAAATGTCGCGTGCGGAAATCCACATGCGCGTGTTCAGCCAGTTGATGCATATTCCGTTGGGGAACATTCTCGACTCGAAAATGACACCCAACGAATGGGAACGACTCAAGGGATACAAGGCGGAAGGGTGGGATCGGTTCTATGTCGGCGACAACCCGAGCGTGACCGTCGAATCCATTCGCCGTGACGTGCGCACCATCAACCGCAAACAACCCTTAGCGGCGATTGTTGTGGATTACTTGCAGCTCATGGAACACGCAGGCAAATCAGACAAGAAACGGCACGAACTCATCGGCGCATGGACTAGGCAACTCAAGATCATGGCCAAAAAGTTCGACGTACCCGTGTTGATCCTCAGCCAGTTGAATCGTGACAGTGCCAAAGCCGGACTACCACCCACGTTGGCAGACCTACGCGAATCAGGGTCCATCGAACAAGACGCCGACGTAGTGCTACTACTCCACCGCGACGACAACCAACCCGACACCCTGCATGTGTTGGTAGCAAAAAACAGGCACGGCATGAGAGAAGCAATCCAACTCAACTGGGAAGGAACATTCGCAAGTGTCACAGACAAAGGATTCACACCAACCCGTTGAACACGTATCAACGACCCTGCCAGGCGTGATTGGCCTAATCGCGAACACCGCTGATGAACTCATCCGCGAATACCAACGACGATCACAGGAGAACACGAAATGAGCAAACTACTTGACGTTTTCGAACCCGGCGAAGAATTCGGGACACAAGCCGAACAACTCCACTTCCAGCCACCTACGCCAATCCGCACCTGGCGAATTGATGACGACGGCACACCCGTAGAAGTCACGAAGGAGAACACGAAATGAGCAGCGACATTCAGAGCATTGCGGAACAGGCCGCACGCGAGGCAATCGAGGGAATCGAGTTCCTGACAATCGTCGAGATTGCCGAAGAAGAAGGGTTCGACGACATTACAGACGGCGAATTGAACGCCGCGCTCGATCTTGCGCGTAGAGCGAGCGTGGAAGTGGGAGGCAAGTGATGACTAAGTACACTGCGTCTGATTTCGCAAACGCACGATTCGCAGAACGCGCGGGCAGCGGTTATGCAGCCCACCGGGAATCTTTCGGGTGGGTGGTAGGCGGTAATTATAGGCATTCCGACAAAGACATGGCTGATGCTGGCTGGGTTCCTGTCCCGACTCGTCCCACCCTCACTGATTCGCAGGTTGGGGAAATCGTTGCCGCGTGGGAGTCGGATGATTACCTGACTGGGTTCATCGCCGGATACCAACACGCAGGCGGACGAATCATTGACGACCCGGAACCAACCAACACGGAACGGCTCGTGAAGCTATTCGAGGACTACGACACCTCGCCAGCATCCATGCGCCAGAGCATCCCCGAATGGCTTAACGACCACGGTGTTACCGCACCCAAAGAGGACGGCAAATGACCAAGTATATGGATGTTCACGAATTCAACGAACGGTTCGCAACGCAAGACCGTCAGGGGCTAACCCACATCTGGTGCGTAAACCAACACGGAACACCCGTTGAAATCACCATCAAGGAGAACAAAGAATGACCGAGTACACGCCGGAACATATTGACGCAGAGAGTTATTACGTGCTGGGCCGAGCTACCGGGCGACGGAATCTAACCGGAGAACAAGCCATTGACGTGACACCGTACTCGCACGAATTCGACGAGTTCATTCGCCAGGTTAAAGCCAAAGCGTGGGATGAAGGCCACAACTCTGGGTTCTGCGACGGGCAGGTCAATTACCTTAACGCGTTCGCCCCGGAAACACCCAACCCGTACCGCACCGTGAAAGGCAACTGATATGTCACTGACTGTTACCCGCACACGCACCCGCAGCAACGTTATCGAAAACTGGCTCGACGGACTCAACAAGGCCGACCGGGAGGACGCGCTCGGATATTTGCGCCGACCCGACATGTACGCGCATACCGAGTTAGCTAAGGCAATCAGCGCCGAGCTTGGCTACCGGATTACCGAACGCGCAGTCATCGGATGGAGACAGAGGAACCTCTGAGACGCACAGAAACGGGCCATACGCGCCCGAACACACCGAACCCGGACAATCTCACGTCCGGGTATTTTTATGCCCGCTAAGGAGCGAAGTGAGCCTTTACTACCAAGACGAATATGTGACGCTGTACCACGGAGACTGCTTATCGGAACATCGAGAATGGTTAGACGCGGATGTTCTAGTTACCGACCCGCCATACGGGATGAGCTACAAAAGCGGCTGGGTTAAAGACGACAGGGCAATCGTTGGCGACGGAACCACCGTCGCCCGAGACGACGCGCTCCGCGCCTGGTTCCGCAAGGGGGAAGACACACCCGCAATTGCGTTCGGCAAATGGAACGTTCAACGCCCCGCGAACATTCGCGCCCGTCTCATCTGGTCGAAGGGCAACGACCCTGGCATGGGGGACTTGAACTTCCCCTGGGGTAACTCCGACGAAGAAATATACGTGTTTGGGAAAGGCTACAAGGGCATTCGGGGGCCGAACGTTCTCGTGTGCAACAAACCGCCCGTGTCAAATCGGGAATCGCACCCAACCCCCAAGCCCGTACCGCTAATGGAAATGCTGATCGAGAAGTGCCCGCCCGGTGTTATTGCCGATCCGTTTGCCGGTTCTGGAGCGACGCTGCTGGCCGCCCGCAACCTTGGGCGACAGTCCATTGGTGTGGAGCTGGAAGAAAAGTATTGCGAAATCATTGCGAAACGCCTTGACCAGCAAGTAATCGACTTCGACTCACTTATCTAACCTAAACAAAGGCGCACACATGGTATTGAACGTCAAACCACGCATCCAGAAACAAACACTCGAACACGTCCGGGTGTTGGTCGCAGATATTGAACGACTCCCCGGATACGCCAAAGTCCAACACCGAGGACTCACCGTCGAGGGGCCGATTTGGGATCTCAATTCTTTCAAGCACACTATCGGTCGCCGCATCAACCCCGACGATGTGACCGAGTACCCGCGCACCATTTGCGCAGCCGGACGATTCTACGGCGACAAGGAAACAATGTTCGCCGCAGAATGGGAACCAGGCGGCAACGAACAGTTCATGTCACAAGTCTGGAACTGGCTCGACGAAGCAGACATCCTTGTGGGTCACAATGTCGAACGCTTCGACTGGCGCATGCTCCGCGGCGGGTTCATCGAATACGGATGGGCACCACCGTCGCCCGTCAAGTTCGTAGACACGCTGAAAGTTGCGCGATCCGAGGCCGGGTTCGAATCCAACACCCTGGACGCACTCTGTAAACGTCTCGGGGTGAAGGCGAAAACAGATAAGTACGATCCCCGTGTCGCACAGGCGGCGGTTGACGGTGACGAGAAAGCACAACGCAAGATTCGCGCGTATAACATCGGGGACATTGCCGCATCAACCGCTCTCTACGACCGGCTACGCCCGTTCATGCGATCGCACCCGCACCTCAGCATGTGGACCGGCAACGAGTTCGCATGCCCGTCGTGTGGTTACGAAAAGGCCGGACTCACGCCAACCGGCGCCGCATACGCCAACGTCACCAAATACAAGGCATACCGGTGCGAAAAATGTGGGGCAAACATCAGAGGCAACAAAAAACTCCAAGATCCAACGCACACGCGGGCATACAAGTAAGGAGAACACATGCGAGGCGCAACAAAAATTGTTATCGCAGTCATCATCACAGCAGTCGTGCTAATCGGGGGAGGCCTCGGACTCAGGGCAATCCTGGCCGAACCCACAGGCCAAGTCGAAGCACGAGAACAAACCCAATCCGGAACCAACCGCATCGCCCAATACGACAAATTCTTCGACCTGTGCACTTCAGCCAAAACAGCACAGGACCAGATTAGGAACCTAGAAGAAGAGCGCGAGGGCGGCGCTAGTGAAGCTCGGGCCGAGCAGATCGCATCATCCATCACCGCGCTCAAGGGCAAACGAGACGGCGCGATAAACGACTACAACTCACTCGCCCAACGCGACTACACGGCAGGACAGTTCCGGGACTCCAACCTTCCCTACGAACTCGACAACCAGGAGGAAATCACATGCAACGCTGGATGAAAACAACGCTCGCGGGAATCGGAATAGTTGCACTGTTCGCGCTAGGAGGCTGCTCCGACGATAAGGAGAACGCCGACCAGAAGAGCCGTGACGCATCATACGAAAAGGTGATGAAGAGCCAGCCGGGGAAGCAGCTCGAATACTCGCCCACGCGCGAGACCATAAACTACTGGGTCGAAACGTGGAACGAGCCAGGCAAGTTGTCCTACGTCTACTTGCAGAACACGGACGGCGATGTGATCGGATACTACGTCCTGAAGGGACTGCCGGTGTCCTACTGTGCGCAGATCAGTCCTCCTGACTACAAAGACAAGGGCACGTCCGGTTCCGATGTTGTCAGGCAAGCCCCGGCCAATGACGGCGCATATTACGGTGACGGCAATTGCAATACGTTCTATGGGCAGGACGCAACCAGCGGCGCGTACATCGAGTACACGGCGGGCATGGGCATCAACGTCCTACTGTTCGACGCACCAATGCCTAATCAGGGTGACGCTGAACCGCTCGGACCCACCTCGGTTGAAGACGTTAAGTAACACGTAACGCACCTCGTTAAACCCAAAGCCTCACACCAAACCGGGTGAGGCTTTTCTTTTACCCAAAATGAAGGAGAAACAAACATGGCAGAGGAACAGGCGCGATGGGTAGTCATCGGCGAGCAGGGGCCAGAACTCGTCAGCCTCAAGGGGAAACGACTCTACGACCCCAAAACAGGCAAGGAGATACATCCAGAGGAAGACGACGAATGAGCGACGGGAACCGCAGCAAGCACCGAATGGGAGAAAGCATTTACTCGAAGATGGAACGCGAGGGCATCCCGTGGGACCCAAAGAAATACCCAATACTCATCGACTCGGACGGTGAGGGCGGATTCTTCAGAACCCACCCAGACGGAACCCGTGAACATTACCCGTCAGGTGACTACACGGCCAGGGTGCATCGAAAAGCGAACGCACTGAGGGAAGCGATGAACAATGCGCCCTGGTTCGACTGCGAGCGTGTAGCGCGGGGCGTAATCGAATTTGAAGACAGGCAGGAGCGCTACAACTACCCCATGTAGCCCACACTCCGCCCCAACCCGGCCCGCACCAAAAGGTGACGGGCTTTCGTTATACCCAAACGAAGGAGAAACACACTCATGGCAGGCGAAACGATTATCACTGTTGTTGGCAACCTCACCAGCGACCCCGAACTGCGCTTCACCCCGAATGGTGCGGCGGTTGCGAACTTCACCATCGCAAACACACCCCGCACGTTCAACAAACAGTCCAACCAGTTCGAGGACGGGGAAACCCTGTTCCTGCGTTGCTCAGCATGGCGCGAACTGGGCGAGAACATTGCCGAGAGCCTGCAGAGGGGCACGCGGGTAGTCGCTCAGGGCCGACTCAAGCAGCGGTCATACGAGACGAAGGAGGGCGAAAAGCGAACTGTGACTGAGCTTGATGTTGATGAGGTTGGTCCGTCGCTGCGTCGCGCTACTGCTGTGGTGTCGAAGAACGAGAACAAGAGCAACAACTTCGGCGGCAGTCAGGGCGGCGGATACCAGCAGCAGTCCCAGCAGTCGAGTTTCCCGGCTCCGGCTGGTTTCGATCAGGGCGCATCCGATCCATGGGCGGCATCCAACAACCAGCGCAACGATGAGTCGCCATTCTGACTCGTTGAAAGTTAAACCATTGGCGGGGTTCAGGAATGTTGAACCCCGCCCGCAACTTGAACACACCAAAAGAGGTTGAAAATTGAACCACCTCGAAGGCAACCCATACGAAGAACTAGCACGCACACACCAAGACCCCGCACTCGCAACACTCACACTCGCATGGGAAGTGCGGACGCTTATCATGATGCAACACCCACACGTCGAACACGAAGACGTAATGGCGAGGATGAAGGAGAACAATGGCTGACAACCTGCACACCTGGATCGAAGAACGCGAAGCCATAAGAGAGATCAGAAATATCCTGGTAAAAATCCCTGATGCGTACTACGGCTTCCCGAAACTGTTGGCAGGCGTGAAAGCGGTACTCGACGTTCTAGATGCCGGGGTAAGAGACGGTGACGACGCGGAAACCATTCGCAATGTCGCGCTTATGGAGCTACAGGAGGCGATCAACGATGACGAATGAGCAGCCAGTCCCGCCCGAGTGGGTGATCGAAGACACCATGAAGCAGCTGCGGGTGGATCGCACCGAGGCGATTCGGAAGATACAAGCAATGTACGACGCGATTGAAAGGTTCCGGGAGCAACGATGACGAATGAGACGGAACTGCGAGACAGGATCGCGGAGGCACTGTACAACCATGACGTGCGCACCGACTACCCAGGCGAACCGTGGGTGCCAGACTTCCACAGCGGCGACAACAGAACCCGCCCCGACTACCAAGCAAGAGCCCAGGCAATCATCGACGACCTCGGGCTGACCGTGGAATCCGGCGACGGGCAGGCGAGTCCCTACGGGGACGGGCCGATCACTCTCGACGGAATGGTTCGCGTCGTTGGCAGGTGGGAGAAGCAATGAACTATGAAGCGAACAGGGCCTACGAGCGAGGGTTCCAGGCCGGTGTTACAAGGGGCATGGTCAAGCAGCGTGATCAACTCCGCACAGACGAGGCAGTCGAGATGGTGGCGCGGGCGCTGTTCGAGGAAGATCAAGGCGAAACAATGGAAGAACACCAGGAATGGTGCGGGAACGTGACATGCAAGAGGGCAACCGGTTACACACCAGCCGCACGCGCCGCAATCAACGCACTACTCGGGGAACAGCCATGAGCCTCGACCGTCTCCTGTACCGCAGCTATCGCCGCAACCTGCGCACCACCCGCCGACACCAACCAAAGGACCGACCCATACACCGTTTTGAACGAGCACTCATCGTGTGGCCGCTCCATCTTTTCGCATGGTGGCGAACACGAAACACCACAACAACCACAGCCCCAACAGGGGCTATTTTTATGCCCGAAAACAAGGAGGGCGAATGAATCTCAAAGAAGCAGCAGCGCAAACCGCATTCGTCCTCTCGGGCAGTTTCGCGGTCCTGATAGACAACTTCTGGATACAACTACCCTGCCTGATGGTGTTCTCCGCCCTGTCGTTCTGGAAAGGCCGCAAATACGAGAGGGTCGAGGACGAACATGACCTCACTCCAAGACGTTGATGCTTTCGCCGAACAGTACCGGGCCAAACTCCACGAGGGTTTGGCCTTTCTCGTCACCACCATGCACGAAGACGGTGACTGCCCAAACCCTGCCGAACAATGCCTGGCATACGAATACGAACACGCGTTAAGCCAAGTAGACAGAGTAAGCGCAATCACCGGACAACCATGGCACGTAGCACTCGCCGGAATCGTCAAACTCGTCGACATGCGAGTTAACGCACTGAAAGAAGGGCAATGAAGTTCATCTACTACCTCGGGTTCCTTGTCGGCGCATTCATGATATTCCGCTTCGACGATCTACGGGAATTCGCTGGTGCGGCAATCCTATCCGTAAGCGTCATAGCCGAAACCGCACGAGCGCTAAAGGAGGACACATGAGAACCGAATACGGTATCGCACGCAACCCCGACGACTGGGTTGTCAAAGCACGAACACTCACCGACGCAATCAGACAAGCCAAAGAAGCGGGCGAGGACTGGCGAATCATGGAACGCACAGTCTCGGACTGGATCGAGGTTGAATGAACTGGATAGCCGCACTAACAACGCTCACCCTATTCGCAACCCTCATCGGCTGGATATACGCAACGGCCACGCTGCAAGACTGGCTTGAGGGGCACATGCCGTTCGCCCTCTCCGTGGCAATCACGGGGGTGCTCGGCTTCGGACTTCCAGCGGCGATCATAGTAGGAGTTACCGTTTGACCCCACACCACATCACACAAGCCTGCCGTCGCACACAAGACGCACTACTCATCGCAACAGAGAAACCCTCACCAAAGCTTAACGGCGGCGGTGGGGGTTCTTCTATCGAACCACCAACACCACTACCCGTCAGCATCATCAGCGCCAAAAGAGAACTACGCGACATGCTGTTGGACTGGTGCTCACTCATCCGCGACGGACTCGACGTAGTACGCACCTACGATTTGGATGAGCACTCCATGCTCGACTGGATCGGATCAGGGGAAAGGGCAGAATACATTGCAGGGCATGATGCGGGGATTGACTTCCTCGACGAACTCACCGTAGTCACAAAGCAACTCGAAAACCCGTACCTACCCCGCGCCGGTCGCAAATACATTGGGCACCACGGCGGTGGAGACGTATACGTGCGCGACGGACAGCGGGAAGTCACGTTAGAGGACGGGACCGTGCAAAACGTTATAGCACTCAAAACACAAACCGCACACAACCTCATCCACTACGAAGGAACAGCCCAAAAAGTAGCAACCATAATCCAAACCTACTTCGGCCACGAACTCAAACCATCGGCGATTGCAGCGGCGCAAAGAAACGACCAGCGCAAGAAGGGAGGCAACAAGTTAGAACCCGTTAGAACAGAAGGCCGAGACCACATATACCGAGTGTCAGACGTGCTCGAAAGACTCTGCCGAAAATAAACCACCCAAATAGTTGACAAACACAACTCGTTGAGCATATACTAATGCAGACGGAGAAACTGTATCTTCAAACGGCTCGGACTGCGGTTCGAGCCTATTTTTATGCCAACCTTCCAGCACCACGGGATTCGCTACCTTAACGCCGTGAAGGTTGAAACAGCCGTACCGAGTTAACGACTCCATCAGTTCACGACTGAGTACGGCACGCGGTGGACCCGTCATCAGCTGTAGGGTCTACCAGCTTCCTTCCCGCCAGTCACGAGAACGCCACGCACACACAAGCGGGCGACCACGAACCGGCGGGGCAACAACACCTACAGAGGCGGTGCGGCATGTTCACAGACAGTCAAGAACTGGTCCAGTTCCGTACCGAGCTAATCAACGGCGGCTTCGACTCCGCAGAAGCATTCCAACTCATCGCCGCCTACTACGAAGCCAAACTCGACACACGCGCCAACGACGGCATCGTGTACCTGGCCAACGAGCAAGACGCGGCAGAACTCGAACGACTCGACGGCGACTAACCATGCAACGGTCACTATTCATCGAAGCCAGTCCAGGCAGCATCGAATTCGGCAACTGCAGCAAATGCGGATCAGACAGCTGCTACTCATTCCTCACCGTCGCGCTCGGAGACAAAGGCGTATCCGACGTAGGACGAATCACCAAATGCGCCGAATGCACGGAGGAAACATAATGGGCCGAATCAAAATCATGCGCTGCTCAGAATGCGGGAAAGTCGTTGAAGCACGATTCGACGCAACAGAAGCATGGGAACCAAAAGAACCCCACACATGCGAGACCAGCAATGAGCCGCACACGTAGGACACGCTACGACGGACACACAATCCGAGACGGAGACTGGGCGAAACGATGCCCCGAAACCAACTGCGAATGGTGCGTAAAAGCAGAAATGCCCAAACGCGAACACCTCCGCCTATCAGCCGAAGACAACTAACCCCCACAGAGCTTCCTGACGCAGCACCCACGAGAGTGCGCGAGGGAAGACGCTACCGACCCACTGAACTCCTTCTCAGCGGGTCGGCGGCGGTCAACAAACCATCAAAGGCGATGAGCAATGTGTACACGCACCCCGAACCATACGCAGGAGACAACGCGTTGTACTGCCATTTGGGTGCGCACGCATACGTTCAAGGCCGATGCCAATGGTGCCAACGCTTAGACCGAAACACAGATAACATAAAACCAGCGCAGGACTGATCCCCTGCGCTAGAAAGCCCCGTGTCTCTATGCACGGGGCTTTCGCCATTCATAGAGGACAACAAATGAATAAGCGAACCTGCTCAGTCGAATCCTGCGACCGGCTCCCTAGGTGCCGAGGTTGGTGCAACACGCACTACACCAGGTGGCACAAGCACGGCGACCCTGAGTACACGCCACCAGCCAAGGTGGTAGACCTGCCAGACGGCACACGCGTATGCACAGGATGCAACGAGCGTAAGCCCATCGAGGACTACTACAAGCACCCCACCGAACATGGTGGCAGGCAGCGCAGGTGCAAGGAGTGCGCCAAGCGTGCAGTCATGGACAGGTACAAGAAGGACATAGACGCATCACGAGCCACATACCGTGAGCGATACCACGCCAACATAGACCATGTACGTGAGCAGGACAGGCAGAGGTACGAGCGCGACAAGCCCAAGCGCCTCGCACTAGCCAAGGAGCACGCGTACAAGCGACGGTCACGCATGGCATCAGGTCCACGTGATCGAGGCATCACAGACACAGCACTACGTGAACGCGATGGAGATAAGTGCTGCTACTGCGATAAGACAATGTGCTTCAACATCATCGAAGGGCACAAGTTCAACCCTGATCGCGCAACCATAGAACACGTTAAGCCCTTGTCTCAAGGCGGTACACACACATGGGATAACACAACCCTTTGCTGCTGGGAATGCAATGTGCGTCGGGCCACTAGAGACGTGGACGAATACAGGGCATTGCTTAAGGAGTAGGCCATGAGTGACCCCCGTAGTCATAGCGGCTATAGGCGCAAGGCCAAGGCATACCTAGCCAAGCACACCCAATGCTCGTGGTGCGGAGGACCAGCAGACACAGTGGACCACATTCGGCCACTAAGCAAAGGCGGATCGCTGATGGACGAAAGCAACTGGCGTCCAATGTGCCAACCCCACAACTCGGCACGCGGCAACGGCGACAAGAGGATGCCCAAATCACGGGAGTGGTAACAGCACCCGCCCACCAAAACGCGGGGCATCAGCGGGGGCACGGGAGGGGCAAGCGAAAGCTCACCCGGCCCTGGGGGTGTATCCCCTTTCTCGTTTTCGAGAACAGC
>JAWWEN010029979.1:0-53221 GCA_035582955.1 Sycophila texana | reverse complement strand
AATCAATTTTTTCATATTTATACATTTTGATTCTATCTTCTCAAAATTCTATTATATTTCTGCTCTAATTTTTTTTTTATAGGCTCGGAATGACATGTACAATCAAAAATTAAAATAAAAAAAAATTGTTTTTTTGATAATTTAAAGGTGGTGGACCCCCTTAATCTATTTCATCCTACAATGAAATGGTAAAAATTAATCCACTGACTATACACACTTTTGAAGGTAAATTGAGGAGTGCTCTTACTGCTGTGTAGCTACACTGATATAGTAAAAGCCATATACACAAGGCATCGCCACGGATCACATCAGAGCACAGTCACTGCGAGCGGAGAGTAGGTACTTATGGAAGACTGCTCTGATGGTCTCCTCTTAGTGAACTAAAGTCGTTAAGCCAGAGCTCGACCGAAACAACTAAGAATCTCTCCGTCTTATCGATGCCGATCAAGGGATGCCCGAGAAGCTAATGAATTAGTAAAGAATCGAAACTCAGCACGATCCCTCGGTTTATACATAGTTGAGTTTGAGTTTACTCCGAAAGTTCGAGAAGGCTTAAGAATGGCCTATAGCTTTTATTAGAAACGTGTTCAACCATAAGTGTTTTTGTTTACGCAAGACATTTTTATTAGATCGACAGATTTTTTTTTAGTTTTGAAAAAAGCTTGTGTGTCAATGGAAAATCTGCGGATAACATTTTTCATTGACACGTTCCTCTCACGTGTACGAATCAAATCTCTAAAACATTATTTTGTAAATTACTCGCTCAATTAAAATGAAATAAAAATACGGATTTACGACTGCTTTTGTAAAAGTTTCGTAAAATAACAAAAGGTTATTTGGAAAATTGAATTCAAAAAATCCGATTTCAAACCAATTTAACAAAACAGAAATATTAAAATATTCAGTGATTCTTGGGAAACCTTCATAAACATGAAAACAATGTTCGCATTCCAGTAATAACGTTCCAAAAATTAAAATTGCAAAGTGGCAAGCCTCGTTTTAGAGAAATACCGGCTTCGCTGTAAACCACTCAGCTGAAATAGATGAGCTATTCGAGCTTTCAATTGAAGCTACGAAGTCCAATTTAGAGTATTCTTTACAAAAAAAGCTAGTAGTTACTTAAAAAGCTAACGATTGTCCAACGATTGTGATTTAAATTTTTACTTCATAGAATAAAGTAATTTTTACACAATCTACATTGTGGAGTACTTCTTGATCAAAATTAAGATTTAATTGTGGTCTACCTAATAAATTTCGTGAATATTTCAGAAAGCGAAGTTTGATGATAAAAATAATTGCACAATTCGTATTTTCATAAATTTCCTCAGTTATTCATCAACTATTAAATTACATTAAAAAAAAAAGACTCCAAAATATTTGAAAGTTATACAAAACTAAAAATTCCAGAATTATAGTTGAATCTACAAAAAAATATATGTCTGCACATTCATACAAAAAATCTACATTCGTATTTTCCTCCCACACGCGCAATTATTTACATATCTCATTAAAAATCTTCGGCGTGCACAAAATCACCCGTCGAGGCGAGCTAAAACTGCAGACTCACGAGCTCGCAAATAAAAAGTTTTCGCGCACCGAAAATAATAACATCAGCACTCGCCCGTACGAAATCTTTTTCCAGCTGGGCGCTTTTTCCTTCTCTCTTTCTTTTTTCTTTTTTCTTTTTTTTTTCATCCATCTCGACGCGCGTGTTCCTCGCTCGCCCTTTTGTCGTCTGTTTTCGCGGGGCGAAGCGCGACTCCGGCGGATTCTCGCGTAAAAATCGCGGACGTATCCTCAATTACGCGGACCTCGGCGGGGATTAAAAGTGCACTGATGACGGGGAGAGAGCCCGGCAGGTCCGGTCGTGACCGTAGCAGCCGGCTCCCAATTATTTCTCACGAAACTAATCTCCGCGCAACTTTATTCGCTCGCGCGAATTCAAAACGGAGATAATGGGATTTTAACGAAGCGCCCGGTGGTCTTGGCAGTCACGCGAGCCCCGGGGCTTGGCGGCCGTATGCAGTGCTGCTGCGCTTTGGAAATCTCCCGAAGTGCGATTCCATATCCGCGAGGGAATATGACGTATATCGACGCGCGCCCTACCTTATCAACGTTCAGCGCTCGGCACGAAAAATCCAAAATTTTCACTTATCGACGAATTTCTTAATCGATTGCCTTGGTTTGTTGCAAAAAGAAATTGCGTTGTTTAAAACGATGTGTAATAAAATGTCGGGGGAGATTGTAAAAGTTTTGTTTTTTTTTATTTCTTTGGGAAAAATTGACGATAAAAATGTTATATTTACTGAACTTCATTTATTATTTTACATCCTAAATTACATTAAATTACATTTGAATAACTATATTTATAATTATTCTATTTTTTAAAAAGTCATAGATGCGTGCCTGTAATCAATACGAAAGCCTTAAAACAATGTCTTACCGGACTCGTCTGTATCTACTTAAGACTGCGAGAAAAGAGCTGATCGCAGATTGAATTTTTATAATTTTTCTATATTTTAAAAAGTCATCATATTTTACACCATAAACCATTTTCCGTCTGATTGTTTATTTAAAAAAATATATATATTTATTTAAAAAAATAGAAACATTATGAATTGCAGCAGTAAAAAAATTGACGAAAGAAGAAGACGACGATTGATTTATGCGTTTAAGCTGTCATTAGAGAAGTTGCCATTTTTTGCCGCACCTATGAATAGGATAATATCTTTTACATGGCCAGTTCAAAGCCTTGACATTGTCAGTCCCATCAGATAGTCTTACACGTCGCCATGATTGCAAATTATTCGACTGTAAATAGAGAGAGGCTCATTAGTCATTTTTAAAGCTTCGTATCATATCGTTTGCTTTTTAAACCCGCGTTTCTCAGCTACCTGATACCTCGGCGAATTTTAGTTAAGCAAAATAAAAATCGAAGCCGGAAAAAGTCTCAAAAGCTGCAAATCCATTAGCACTAAACACCTTTACAACCTTTAGCACTATCTGATAACAGCTGACCGCATAATAACATTTCACCTTACTTATTTTTTTATTTTTTAGTTCAGTGCACGAAATTAAAGTTTAATAAAATTATTAATACTACATACATCTAACAATAAGTCAAAATAGTCCCATTGATTTTGAAAATAATGCTGCCTATATTTTTTTTTGTTATATTTTTGTTAGTTTCGAAAATAAATCTACAAAAATATTCTGTAGTCTTATAATACTTTTACTCAAGCTCCCATCAATCCAACGAATACGGAATTCGATTCAAACTATCGGTACTATAATTGGAACAATTTTGTAACGGTCTGTTGGAACGGTAGCGAAGCTTCAAATTAAAGAACTTCAATAAGCAATCATAACTGAAGCTCGAGAAGTTTCGATCACGCAATCCACCCGTTAGAGATGAAGGAGCTATACTTCATGAGAAATAATAATTCATGCGATTGTGGTAATGAACAAGGAGTGTCTTAACGTCTCTCTGTAAGACCACCTTTGCGTCAGGAATACGAGGGAGATCAACAAGCTGGGAGGCGACATTATATAATTGATCGGTTTGCTGCAGATGTAATACGATTAATAGGCCGGCTGGTTATGTCTCGCAGGTCGATATGAGGTGATTTCCGGTACAATTGTGTTTATCCTTTCATGAGCTTCCAATTATTGCACCGACTAAACTGCTGATCACGTAACTAATCATATTGTATATTATTCGCTAAAACGAACTTAAAAGTATAGTTATCTCGAATTATGATTACTTGAGAAGGGACTTTTTACTTGAAACATGTTTCCTAGATATAAAATTGTCACAAAATCTCTGTAAAAATCATTACCAAAATGATCTCGTAAAACTTCCACCTTTTTCCTGAAAGAAATTCATTGAGCAAGATATAAATCATAATGACTATTAAAAACACTTCAACAAGCTCGCTTTTATAAGAACAAAAAAAAAAGGAAAGATTTTAACGAACTCAACCCAAGATTGTATACATGCACGGCGTGTCTCGGGTAAGCGAAGCGGTGCAAAAAGGGGGTAAAACAAAAAAAAAATACGCCGGATAACGTCTGCACGCGACTCCTTAAAATTTAATTTCCGCCCTTAATACCGGCACTGTGAAGAGGGAATCCAGAAGGAGGTTTCTCTCTCTTTGACCTCTCCCATTATCTTTTTTTTTTCCTCTCCCCTCGCGGCGTTAAAGGGACATACTCGTTTTGAAACAATATACATGCGATGGGCACGCCGGTGGTCCATAATCCTCGGCAATATGGAAGCTTCTTACCAGGTGTCCCGTTCGCGGAAAAGAAGGCGAAACTTTCACTTACGAGAGACTTTGAGGCTCGACCGGTGCATTGTTCCTCGCGGAAGGCTTTGTGTGCGTCTATTGGCCGAAACGCTCGCAAGACCCCAGATGGAATTTTTCTCTCGCCGCTCTAGTTTTTCATTACTCGCTACATATTTCCGTGGAAATGACGTCGTGGCCCGCAAATAGTGTGTACACACTTCCGTAATTCAAAAATAGTTCGATACCTTTTATTAAAAATACTTGGAGAATTATTAAAAAATATTTTCCCGCTCGTTTATTATATTTTCATTTTCACAAGTGCACCACGAGGCAAGAGGGGCAAATTTTAGGAAACTATCGCACCAGATATTTTTGCAAAAGTATTGGTTTTCTCGCGTTTTTTTTGTTCTGCTCTCCCAATTTCTTGTTGTTCGTCTGCTTCGCAATCATTTAAAGCTGCAACTTTCGGCCGACTCGAAAGTGATCCTCGGAATGTGCTATTTGCAAATGTAGCCGTCCATAAATCTAAGAAACTCTCTTCTGCTGGCTCACGCGGCCCCGGCAATATTCTATTTATGCGAATACTCGGGCAAGGCTCGCAGCTCAGCGCAATAAACAATGTTTAGCCGATCCTACGCTTTGCCGCTTGGCGTTGCATTGTGCGCGAACTCGCAAAAAAAAAAGAAAGAGCCGAGGCGAAGTGAGGGAATAAGGAAAAAAGGCCAAAGTAGAGACGAGACGAGAGTTCCTTATAAAAGAGGCCGTTTTATCGCGGAAGTGTGCGTGTCTCTTATACAAACGTATATATAGATGTATACGTATCTGTATACAGATATATGTATACGTACAGATAAATGTATGCGTATATATAGAGGGAAAGAGAGAAAGAGGGAATACCTCACTACAGCGGCGCGAGCCTTTGTCTTGGGGTTACGCAAGTTTTACGGGACAAATTTACCGCCCTGATGCGAAACGCCGTCGAGTTAAAGCGCCCGACGAGAATTTTTATTTCCTGCTTCGTTGGACGTTGCCGACGCTCCCCTCCCCCCTGCACCGCTGCCGCAGCTCTATCTACTCCCAAGATTTAACGCAAGAAAAAGGAGGAGGAAAACAAGAGCGCGAAGTGAAAAGAGCCCGCGCGATGCCGAGGAAAAATTTTGCTCTTTATGCGCGCGCTTCAGCCGCGATATACTGCGGGGAAGAAGGGGAGGGGAGGGGGAGACCGTACGTTTTGTTCGTTATTATTTATTTAAAAATTTCGTGCATTATACAAGCGCGCGCCGGGGACGGCTGACGTTTTTACGACGCTAGTCGAAAGTAGGCGCTTTGTCAAAAGTTATAATAACCATTATAACTTCAATAAAAGTTTATGCGATAGTGCGTTCAACGGGCGGCCGCGTACATCTTTTTTCTCATTATCGGGCGAATCAAAAGAGAAATTTTAAAGTCATTGGGTGGGGTGCGCTTATATCTCGCGCCACGAGTTGAAATTTGTAACAATACAATTTTTAGACTTCATTTAACAGTCTGTCTGACTAAAATTAGTTTGACAATTTCAAATTACTGCGTGTGACTTGTTCGAACGTTATAATTTTGTAATACGATTTAAATTCGAGTAAAAAACTATAAAATTTTTATAATTATTTTACTAAGTGGCGATTTTTTAATATAGAGCCTTTCAGGTGAATTTAAAAGTGCTTTGAGATTTTTCAGTGTCGTTTATTAATTATCTATCTGATTATG
Organism: Sycophila texana; assembly: GCA_035582955.1. Taxonomy (NCBI): domain Eukaryota; kingdom Metazoa; phylum Arthropoda; class Insecta; order Hymenoptera; family Eurytomidae; genus Sycophila; species Sycophila texana. The sequence goes on along the minus strand of JAWWEN010029979.1, from coordinate 47,189 downwards.
GATTAATTTCTTTTGTATTAATTTCTTTCTAATGGGTGTTACTGCTCGTTTAATATTGAAAATAAATAAATTAATTGATTATGTTATCAATTGTTTACAATAAAACTGTTAGTATTGCATTATGGTGAAAAATCCTTTTCTTATTACATCGTGTTTCATTACGTAGTGGTGTTGTACTAAATAAATTGACAGACCTATTTCCACAAAACTTTTTATTGACTAAGTATGAAAAAAAACACGATATTTACAAACGAAAGTGATTGTATTATATTTTCAATACATAATACAATTTAAGTAGTGTTAATTTAACTACCTCCATCCGCTGCAACCTCCCACTATAAATATAAATAAAATTATTTTCGTACGTTTTAATTTTACATGCTTTAAAAATATACACGATAAAATTATAAACAGAGCAATTTCGAACTCAATAAAAAAATATACTATCTTTTTTCTTAAATAAAAAAATAAACGTTTATTCAAACGATTTAAAGCTTTTCTTTCATTAACATTTCTTGCCAGAATTTCTACAATTATTTTTTTTTTTCCACTGCCGAACGAAAAAGCTCATCAACAATTTTATTCGCTTCTATTGTCGAAGAGTCATTGAAAATAAAAAAAAAACTGCTGACCATCAACTGCAAGACCAGAAACTAATAAAAACCACGAAAGTTAAAGAGAACATTGCGGCTTTGCTTGCGCTAAGTATGTTATCACTTTAAATAACAGTAATAAAAAAGACTGCAGCCCAGAGCTATAACGGCTAGAACCGCCGGTAGGAAGAACGTGACAATTTTTAGCTTTTTCTCATCAACGCAGTACTTTCTTGTAGCCGCAGCCGCGCACAGAATATAAGCTTCAATATCCAGCTCGACTTTGACCGGGAATAATTCCTTATCTTCAAGAGTGAGACGCTTATCAAGCTCGATCATTTTTCGCCGCGCCACTGTCATCGTCCTGAAGGTTATGGGCTCAAAATCTTGCAGCAGTTTTTGAATCCTATAATGCTCCTCGACCATTCTGTAAATGATAAAAATTTGTTAACTTCATACAGTAAGGAAATCATTTATTTAATAGTTTTTCGTGATTTTCTAAAAGTAAATATTAAAACATTCTGGCGTCATCCTTAATTTTGTAAAAAAATTATTTGAAAAAAGAACTCATAAAATTAGTAAATTTTCCGTAATTAAAGTTAATGACAAGAAATGAACTAGATTAAAAAAAAGAAATAAACACTTTTACAATTTTACTTTGGTCGCCATTTTAATATTTTTATTATTTATCAATATTATTTTAATAACTCGCTTTCTTTATTTATAGGTGATACAAGAGTAATAACTTGAAAATTGAATAATTAACGTGCTTATCTTTAATTTTTCGTGGTTATTTACTTATTAAAATAATATTAATTAATACTAACCTTGTATCTTGTCGCAGAAGGCAAAGGAAAATATCGCAGAAATAGGATGGCAGTAATTCGAAAAATATGACGACAAACCAATATATCGATTTTGAGCATGTGATTCCCCGTATGCTGAAAGTCGGGTATCTGTATTTGCTATTGGCCCGATTACCTTTCGAAATAAGATCACTCCAACTGCACTCAATGGTTCCTGCATTATAAACGATCGGTTTCTCTGCTCCCTTTCTGAAATATAGACAATGACAAATGTTTAATGGTATTATCTTTCTTCTAAATGAATCAAATTTATCACCGCAGTGAAAATTTATAAAAATAGTTCATTATCTTTTTTTATTATGTTGCTATTGAAAATAAATTACAATTAAAAATGGTTAGCCTCATAAGACAAGTGCAATAATAATTATAATAATCTTGTAACTGTCCAATAAAAACTAAACGTACGAAGAAAAGTACAGTAACTTAAATAAAGATTTCTACAATCTTTGAAGAAATTAATAATTTTTCTATATTAAGCGATCGCATAGAAAGTTTAAAAAGCGAACCCATAAGTAGATGTTGTTCAGTTCAGTAAACAGGGGACCTCGCTATCAAACTTTTGATACAAGTAGACACCGCGTTGGTTATTTTCAGAAGCTTCGATAGTTTTTTGGTTTAGCTAAAGAGTTTCCGATGCACGATCTCACAAGCTTTATGTAACCCGCGAGTAAAAGTTAGCAAATCTGCGGCCAAAAGCTCATGAAGTTTTTCCAAAAAAAAAATTTAATCCCAGCGAACTTTACTCTCCCGGCACAAAAAATTAATCTTTTACGGAAACGAAACAGATAACTTTATTTATAATAATTTATTTAATTCACCTTCTTTTTATTAACTTTCTGTGACGTCTGAGAATTTCAAAATAGCCATACATGAGGTCCAGAAGCACCTCTTAAATGAAAAACTAAATGGAAAATAAAACAAAGGCACAAAAAAACTTCTAATCCTTTTAACATAGATTCTCAGGTCTAATGGACCCACAGTGACTACACGGTAAAACATTTAAATAAATAAATAATCTTGTGCATAATTTTTACGATGTAAAAATGTAACTGTTTTCTAAAAAAAGATAATCAATTTTAAAAAAAAAGAATTTTATAAATTGGCGGTAAAACTTAATCGATTGTTGAAAGAATGTTTTTTATGTCATCGGATAGATTTTATAACCAAACTGAAAATAGTATGATAATCAATTTCTTAAATATTTATAGGCTGAGCTGATGAGATCACAGATGCATAATATTATACGATAGAGTTCAAGATAGTGCGATTAGCTTAGAATTTATTTCTTGTATTTTAACGAATGCAAATTGCAACTTTTTTTGCAAGAATGATAGTCAAGGTCATAATAATATCAACGAAATTTCTCAATGATTATTTACATCTTTCGAGAAACGAATTTTCTATGAACAATTATGTAAATACAATATCTGTAAAACTTGACTCGTACAATTTATTATCATCAACATTGGAACTGCTCTAGTATGATACAAATGTACACAGCACAAACGAGAGCTCTCTCATCTCCCCACTACCTGCCCAATCTTGCTCCTCTCGCTTGCTCCCACAAGCGACCAGCCTCACGTTTCGCGCACTTTCACTGGTTGCAGCACTTTCTACAAAACCAGCTTTGCACCGTGCAGCATAATTTTCCACAACAACCTGAAAGTATTCCTCTCTCTCTCTCTCTCTCTCTCTCTCTCTCTCTCTCTCTCTCTCTCTCTCTCTCTCTCTCTCCCTCTCTCTTCATCGTTCGCCTCTTTCTGTTTCATTCTCCGCACTTCGCTATCTGAGTTATGCAATTTAACTTTTAGCAGCTCATACAAGCAATGATGACGGTCACTCGCCGTCGTGCAAGCAATACCACGTCCTCCTTTGCTCCTCGCGGAAAAAAAAAAAAAAATACGAACCAACTAGCCGGCCGCGTACGGCAGGATTCAACATTGCGTAATTTAATATTGGCGCTCTATGTCCGATTACGAGGAGTCACGACGTACTGCGGTAATTCAAAACGACGCGTGTCCGTTTATTTTTAAAGTACACACTCGGGGAATAGGCTCGATTAGCGACGCTGCGTGACGGATTCATTCTCACCGGAGAAAGTGACAAATTATCAAATGAATCACAATAAAGTTTAAACGCTTTTTCCGTGTTATATGTTAATGAGCCGAGTGTGTCGACGTGCACCTGCTTTGACGCGCGCTAAATATTTGCTGGGTTTTGCGCAATTTTCTGCGCGACACTGTGACAGATTGTATTTATTTACTTTTTTGTGAACATGTTTATTTACGTTCTTTTTTTGTGAGTTTTTTATACTGTGAATATCTTTTACAATTTTTATTTTTGGTCGATGGCGTCGATTGAACAACGGAAAAGGTAAAAACTTATGTAGACGCTATCAATCACTTGATCATTAAAAATCGCTCGTACTTTGACGTGAAAGGAAATTAATGTAAGTGAAAACACGAAATTATTAATTACTGCAAAAAGAAAAGAACGATTTAGATAGCAATATTGTGCAACCCATCAGCCATTGGTATCTCATTTTCACCGAACATAATCATGACTTTTGCTTTTCAGTGTAGTCTCATTAGCTTGCACGTGTATTCCTGAACTTATACGAACATTAGACGTGCATTAGAGATAAAGCCTTTCAAATTTTATTTGAAAATTTCACACTGACCTTTCTTCGACGTCTCTTGCGGCGACAATCATTGTGTTCGTCGCAATATCCACTGGGATAATTTCTACTGGCAGGTCACCTCGACCCCTCATGAAACCCGCGCCCACCATCAATGCTGTTGGACCCGTCAAAACATCAATGAAACCTGGCATCGGCTCCCTGAGAGCTGGACCAACCGCTGGCAGTTTTACGTACGCCAAAGGTAAATCGTTCGGTACGTTCTCATCCAGTGCACTCTCCAGAACCTGATCTTCCTCACACCTGTTTATTTATGGACAGTAAAAAAATATTAAATAAGAGAGCAGATAAAAAGTGTTAATCTTTTTTTTTTTCAATAAATCATAACGTCTTCTTGTCGGCAAAAAATTAACAATATTTCGTTCTACGTTCATTTCGTTAATTCTATTTTTAACAGGTATAAAAACGGTATTCTGATATTTTATTTTATATACGTGTATATTTTAGATACACGAGATTGAGTAGTCTCCTTTCACCTTTAAAAAAAAAATTGTGACGTCAACTAGTACAAAATTTTTTGGCCGCTTCTTGCAGGTAAAATTTTTTCTACAAACATATTGTGAATTTCGATTATAATTTATATTTTTTGTATGCCCAACTGATGGCTATTCGTCATAGAGACTTGACGTCCATGTTTTTCAATGGCGATTAATCAAATTAAAAATAATTTACTGCTGAAACTAAATTTTACGTATTTCTACTTGTAAATGCAGGAGAGACCAGATGATAATGTGACTCGTGGAGCGTATAACTTTGGAGTAAATTGGAGTAATTATGCAATTGTGAATTTGCATAATTTGCATTTATCTAATTCGGACGAAAAACTAATCAATGGATAAATACATCCTCATTTGCCGAGAAGCCAAATGCATATATAACGTTCATTCATCAATTTCCTAGCATTAATTTTTTCAGCAAACCCCAAGTTTAGATCCCAAAAATTAGAATCCCTCGTCAACAATAGAAAAGCAGCCTCACCTGAAGATACTGTCAACCACTACCAGGCTCTTCAAATTCGGAAGCCCCTTGCAGAGTTCGATGACATGCTCGGATGGGCCACCGGCATGGAAAGCCACGGTAACATTGGCCATGGCCTTCAGGTGGTGGGGCTCCAGGCCCAGATCCCAGTACATGAGGTTGCCCTCGTAGGTCTTGACACGGGCCATTGCATCGGGCCGCTCCTGACGTAACCGCTCGTATCTGCAAGTCCATCGAGTGAAAGGTCTGCGGGACTCGCGTGCGCGCCACCACCGCTGCCGGTGTGCGTGCCTTATGAGCTAATAGCCCAGATGCGTTTTCTTCGGCTCGCGAGCGCGAGAGAAAATATTGCGAATTTTTGCGCGCTTTTTAGGAGAGAACGATTGCAATAACAAAGTTTATGAGAATATGCGACGGTGTTTCGTAACGCCCGCCGTGCTCCTTTTTCTTTTTTTTTTCTTTTAGCGCTCGTCGTTAACCGATTCTTGCGCAGTGCTCGATTAATATGCTTTTACCAGATTTCCTTAATAACGTTGTTCCTCGCGGTTTCATGTACTTTGTCGAGGATGACTTTATAGTTACTCATAAAATTGAGTTATGGTGACGCGAGTGTCAATGTCTTTGAAAGAATGCAGTAGCTCTGTGGCCGATGATTTACGCATTTTTTAAAGCAAAAAAATTAAAAACTATTTGATGATGAATGTAATTGTGGAAATTATTTCCTTAATGATATTGATGGAATATTTTAATTTGTTGTGAATTCGTCAGAAATACAAAATTTATCCTTTATCTGCTCTCAAGTTGTTTTGTTTTATTTTTTAATGTAACTTTTTAAAGAAACTAACAAATTTACTAATTTGTGTACACTTGTGTCGTATGCATTAAAACTATAACGTTCGTTAGCGTAATTATAAATGAAAAACATGTAAACACATATTCAAGATACACAACATCACTTGCAAAGGAAATGTTTCTTTCACATTTAAAAAAAAAAAAAAAAAATTTTATAATTTTTTTCTCTGTGCGATAACAATGTATTAACATTACAAAGCTATTTTATGCAGATGTGAAACAGACAATTAAGGCATTTTTTGTTCTGACTTGAAAAATGTCATCTGAGCAGTGTATGCTTACGAAATAATGAACGCGTAGACTTATAAACAAGTCTGAATTGATAAAAAATATTATTATCTAATCATTAAACAATTTATAATATTTTATCACTTTTACGTAGCTTCTACCAATCCTCTTTTTACTTCTTTATTCAACAAATTTATTATGCAATTTAAAATATTCGCAGTAAAACATTTTACAACGCCAATAGCGATACGAACAATTAAAAATAAATCAACAAACGACTAATACAATATTATATAATTGCATCGACGTTTTGCCAATCGATTAATAAGTATCGCTAAATCCTTCAATTACACTGTGTTTTAAAGAAATTATTTCTTTTTAATGCGCTGCTATAAACGCTCGAAGCAACCAGCCGATCTCACGGTAAAAGTCGCAGCGCAACTCTCGGTCGCGCGTGGCTAGCAATGCACATCGCCGGCAACAAGTTTCACGCCGTCAACGTATCATCGGACGCCGAATCCTTGCACAACCATAATACAAACAATCCCAGGAACGCGCGCAAAGGATAATCCAGCCCAAGAAAGGATAATCGTCCTACCCGGGCGACTCGAAAAGCCTCTTCTTGATCCGATCGCTGTGGTTCATGCCTTGCCTCGTGCGCAGTACCAAATGCAGCTTCACCTTCGGAAAGGACCTGAGCAGCTTCTCGAGTAGGTTGCGCCCGAGGACGCTGGTCGCGCCCGTCACGAGGATCTCCCGCTCATCCCACCACTCGCCCAAGGACATGGCTGTGCGTTTGGCGTTCCGCGCGTGTCTCCGGGTGAGGGCTGCTGCTGCTGCTGCTGCTGCGGGCGAAAAGACGCGCGAGCGAATTCGGTGCTCTCGGCTGCCGATGCCTGCCTCGACTGCGGGCCGCACTCTCCCGCGAGCAAACGCCGCCGCGGCTGGCAGGCTGATCTCCAGGCGGTGGGGCCTCAACCGAATAACCGAAGCGTGTGCGCGGCCCCACTTACCGGATACACTTCGGTACGGCTGGTATAGACTGTGTGTGTACTTTCATTCGGTGCGATTTCCTCGCGCGCTCCGACTGCCGCGGCGAAAAAACTTCGCGCCTGAGCTGTACGCAATCTTCTGGCTAGGCGTGCTTTCGGTGCTGGGAATAAGACACTTGATGGCTTGTACCACCCGTAATCATCTTCTTTTATGGTCAATCTAATGTATGGTATTCTTTTATTTAATTTCTTAGGTGAATGGTGCGTTCTCCAAATGCCTATTTTCTATAAAGGTTAAAATAATTCTATTGTATCAGTAGTAGCTTGTCTGATTGTATTGAATTATTCTATTGTATTATGAAACTACCATGGATATTTTTCTTCCTGATTAGAGAAAACTTTGTAGTAATTAAAAAAAAATTCCAGAAACGTGATAGAAAACGTATGAGGGTATAACCAGATCGTCTTGGGACCTACTGATAGGATTTTAATGAGTCACGGTTAATTTTTTTCTTAATTATTATTGTTTAGAAATAAACTAACTCAAATAAAAGAAATGTGCTTATAGGTTCCATCTATAATTAAGCGAAGAGAATCTGATTTCGATTTCAAGTAAATCTTTCGTAATTCTAGGCTAACTACTTAAGTATTTACGATTATGTTGTTAAACTGTATTTTATTTACAGTTACGAACGAAATATAAATCAGTGATTATAGATGCGCTACAGACTAACTATTTTATTTATTTTACTTTTTACACAATAATGTAAATTTCAATGTCCATATGGATTCTTCATCATGTATTTTGCATTCCGTCAAATTGTTTCAATTATAGACTCAATCATGTCTTTTTCAAGTAAAAATTTTTTATTACGTATTGTAAATTTTTTGATGACAGCATTCTTTTATCATAAATTGTATAAAAGGCTGATAATTCTTATATATTTATTTCATAAAAAGAAAGTTAAATTGGTTTTAGTGTACCTATCGATTAATTGTTCAAGCAAACCATACTTTAAAAGTCTTCAGTATGTACAATCACCGTAAATTACCATAAATTCGTTGCTAATCAAACAAACCATCATTTTTATTATGCTATTAATAGCGGGGATAATCCATCTGATTTCAACTCTTACAAACATCAATTCATTTGATGGTAAATCTTTAGCAGTTCTTTATAAACCGCTAACGGTTTCATTAAAGTCACGAATAGTAAACGCTTCTGGCATGTTGAATCATAAACTGATGGACATTCACCGCGAATTTCGCCGCACAGATGCAAAGAGGCTGGATATTCTCTCCGAAGTGACCGGTTCTCGCGGTGGTCGACCATAAAAGTGTGCGTTTTCTTTCTAAGACTATGCAATTTCTAAGTCTGGTCAGTCCAGATCACTTTATAGTGTTACTTAGCCGCGCGCCCGGTTTTTCTTTCTTTTTTTTTTTTTTGAACGGCTCGGTGAGAGCTGAAATTCATAGTGATCAGTGACGTAAGGCAAGTTTACGCTGCCCAGAAGATTCGCGCAAAATTTTTTAACGGCTGCACTAAAAACTTACAGAGCGATTTTAAACTTTCTCGTTACTTTTACTATATTTTGTTTTGGTTATATTTTAGAGTAGCACCGCGGAACTTTTACTCGTTTCTGAACTTAATTTTATTGGGAAAATTTATATAAATAATAATTTTATGTTTCTACGTAAATCTTAGTTTTTTAAATTAATAAAACTTTAACTACACCAGGCTCAATGATTTACTAAATGAGAGTTAAACGGTTTTAACTAACTCTTATAAATCTTAAAGAATTCCACATGATTTTTTTATTTATCAATTATTAAAATTATTGATACTATAGGAAAATTTACGCTTGTTCATATATCTTTCAAATGATAATTGAAATCATTCAATGTTAAATTAATTACCGTAACATTCGGAAACTCATCAATTTAATCTGTTAAATAACTTAATCTCTCTTATTATTAAAAGTAAAACGCAAGAAAGCAATGAACTTTAATAAATAAAAAGCATTTTGATGGCAAAGCAAATAATTGAACAGTAGCGCAAGTTAAGAGTACAAGCCATTACACGTTTATTATTTACATTCGAATCAGCATACCCACGGCGCTTCTGCAGCTTCGCGAGGACAAAGATTACATTTTAAAATTGATCGAATAATACCGAACCGCTTCTGGATACACTTGCACTCTCCGGTCGGCAGGTTTGGAGGTCTCGCTGCTTCACCTTAAGGTTATCCGAAAATTTGCATGTAAACGAGGTCCAAGTGTTCGTTCGCCGCGGCCGTACTCCTCGCGGGAAGAGTTTCGATTTGCATGAGCATTCGTTAGGTGCGTCGGGCGATTGTACCGATTCGGCAGTTCCCCGAGATCCTGAGAGACGAATGTCGTGGAATAATACCAGGAAATATGAATCGTGGGTCGGGCGAGTGGTGATGTAGGTCAGTTCGACGGGCGCCGTCCATGAAAGTCAAGGAGAGCGATTCCACAATTTTTCCTCGTTCCTTCTTTTTTTTCTGATTCTCGAAAGGAGTGTCTGCTGATTTCTCGTTCGATAATCCAATGTTGATGCGCTGGATTCTTCGACTTCTTTAGCTTCTTTCGGCTACTTCTAGAAGTTAGTCAGTGTAAAATATAATTATGCGTATTATAAATTGACTAATTTTTTTAGAATAACATTGAACGCGAAAGATAATGCCGAAATATTTATAAATATTTATCATTTTCAGTATTTATAAATATTTATAAAGTTCTTGATTGCTCGCCTTTGTACGGTGTGGTCGGTCTCTGACTCTTATGCAAAAAAAAAAAACTGCAAAACTATGTATATCAGACTTAACTCAAAGTAGAAAGCTCGTAGAAAGTTGACTGGTATTAATTTATGAAATAATATATATCAAATATGCGCGATCACTCAATATCACATAGTTCTTATGTCACTCTAACTCAAAAAATGCACATTCAATGAGATTTAATCGACGAAAAGGCAGTATTGCTTGTATTGTCCATTACTTGTAAAAATCACATTTGTAAAGACTTATCAGACAAATAGTAAAGGAAGAAATGCACTTTCTTATTATGAAATTAACTATTTTAAAAGAATACTTTCGGAACGCTTAAAATTTAATTCTCAGAAAAATGTTTTCACTTCATTCGGTAGAGAATTTTTCACCAGATATAATCTCTAAGTGCGCTAATAACGATTAAAATGTGTATTTCGAAGTACAGTGTCATAGCTGGCCTTCTTCACATCTACAACAATTCAAATTTTAATCTTGCGCGGTAATAGGGCTTCACCGTCTGTTCCGTATACTACGGCAAATGGCCTTCCTTAACGGTTATTTTCTCTGTTAAGGGAAAAACAATGGTACTCTCTGCTACAATTGCTATATTTAGCATAATGAGGAGATAAGATATGATAAAACTTATAAATAGGCATCTACAAGAAATTACCCGGAGATGTTCTTACACAAAATGTACATTTTGTTGCATTATAGACACTTAATATTTCTTCTTCATTAGAATTATTTAAAAAAAAAAAAAAAATTGAACTTTAAAGAATAATTTTTAGTTTTAACAAATATTAATTTTAAAAGATGTATTAAATCAGACTTGTAAGAGTTATTGTTATATCTTGCATAACGAATAAATTAACTCTCCTGTGCTGCACCACGAGATTAACTTGTCGTGTATTTATGGAATTTCCATGTGTACTAGTAGACAGTTTAGCATATACAAGAGGTTCATTAATTATTTAGAATACTAATCTAAGAATTGTAAAAAAAGGAAAAGAAATGTATTGGATAAAGTGTGGTGCTGGCCTCAAACGAAACATCTACTGAGCACAGAAAGTGAATGATTTGATTATGATTATCGCTTTACTCCGCTTTCTACTAAACAAAATCTGCATTTGTCGGTTTTTATTGTATTGAAAATTAAACGAGAGTTCAGGAGGAAGGAACGTGTTTTTTTTTATTCTCAAATTTTTTTGAATATATTTAGAATACGCTTCCTTGTACGGTGATCGTTTTACGTAAGCCCAGTTTGTTTTTGTGCCGATTAAAAGTATCTACTCTGAATACGGATGTAGGAGTGTATTTACGACTGCATTCTGCTGCATTCTAGGTTTTAGAAAGAAATTGTTTCTGTTAATTTTATTTAATACTTTGTGAGCTACAGACATTGTTTTAATTTTGGTCGCATTTTTAAATTTGGTCTCAAATCGATTAGGATAAAAATATAAATAAATGATCCATTTAATTATAATTAATTTTTAAAGAAGTTTCTAAAAAAGTAAATATTAGTATGTACTGGACAATCTTTAAAATATAGAATAATGTTCTTTCTTTTTTGAGATTTTTGTAAAAATTCTAAAGATCAAGTATTATAAATTAAAAGAGTAAGTAATTAAATAATTGAGAATTAAATTTAGTAATATTTTACATACAATTCTCCGTTTGCTTCTTTTAAATGTATTGAATTGGATGGCGTATTTGGCATTCGATTCGAAGGACACATGGTCTGCAGCGTTACATCCGAGGTCATACGACAAGGTTGTTTCAATGCGTAAGGACTATTTCATTGAAAATTTATTCGAAACATTTTTACAAATAAATTATTGTTTACAATTTTTTAATAATAAAATAATTTCATGATTTGTAACTTATTTAAGAACTCCATTAATTCAGTTCAAAATCTCAATAAGTACATAAGTAACTCATCAAATCTTACTTCATCTTTCAGTCATTGGCAGTAGCGAATGGATACTTGAATACAGAGTTTCACTAGGCTGCCTCAATGAGTAGTATTAATGCGAGATTTCTTAAAAAGCTTCTTAAAAATAAACTATAGCTTAAAAAGCTATATTCCTAGGGAGAACTCAAATATGTCAGCACCAGTCACGTTAGTATCCCAGAGAACTGGTCACTTGTGTTTTAACGTAGCAAGATCTCTCGCTGCAGCTTAAAATCCCCGGGATTTCCCTAAGGTCCAAGTCGAAGCCCAAAGCTGGCTTACACACGATACCCTGTGAATGGACGATATCCTCAATTTATCACTATCTTGTTACAATAATTTACAGTGTTTATAGGATTGAGTTAAAAAATTATAAATAAATTTCTTACTCGTTTAAAAAAAAAATGTATATTTCATTTTTAAAAAGTAAAATTCATATTTTATAAGTAAAGTCTAAATTTGTCATTATTTAAGACATTCAATTGTCTATGAGTGAATATTTTATTAAAAAAGAACTAATAGTTTTTAATTATTAATTATACATTTTACACTAAACATGCTTAATCGTTAGAATTCAAGTGATGTATATTACAGGGAAACTTATCGGAATGCACGACTGACGACGCATTAAAATCCCTCGAAATCGTTAAGCGACACCACGACGATATTAATTAGAGTTTAAATTAATCCCCTGATTACGAACTGTCTGAAAACTTGATTAGTATTCCCGACGGGCGCGCGTCTAGCGTGAATAGTCGAAAATCGAAAATTGGAAATGTCGAGCAATATGTACTTAAGGATTAAATGATAAAGTGAACAATTCTACAAGTTAATTAATTTAATGTATAAACCATTTATGTATAGTTTTATTGTAATTAAAGTATTGCAGCTGTATACTGCTTCTAAATCAACTTAAATTAGTAGATTAATTTATTGAGCAACGATTCAAAATATTTAACAAAATTTTTATTGTCTTACGTACGTATTCGATTAAAAAGATGAATTAATTAAAATAATTCAACATGGACATATCAGTCTTAATTAAAATTAATTTAAATCGAAATTTTTTAATGTTTGCAATTTTAACGTCCATATTTCATTACATTGCGATGAGAAAGGAGGAAAAAATGTAACAAGAATCCTGGAAGATTGACCGGTAGCATCTGTAAGTAACAGTCAACAACATTTGTAGCAGCTGTCGGTTCAGTGTTAACTTTCATTTATTGTACATATCCCAAATGAGATGTAGCTCTACCTCGTGAAACTTATTCTGTACATCGACGTCGTTGTAAGTTTGAGGAAACGGAGAGACAAAGAAGGTGAGAGAAAAGGATATCAGAGGGTGGAAGGACGGAAAATAGGAGAAGGGAACGCGAAGAGAAAAGCAAGTAGTCGGGCATGGGCAGCGGGTATAGCATTTGCATTTAATCTGAGTTGTGGCACGTCTTGCTCTTAGGTTTGAGGGAACTGAAATAATATTGATCTTCGATTATGGTAGTAGTAGTTTCTCTTCTCTTTTCCTTTTATGGTCTCTTTCTCGATGAAGACGACAATGTCCCTCTCTTCCAGCATCTTGCGTCAAGTACAGTTTTTTATTAAACCTGCTTTATTTTTACATATTTAAGCTTAAATAATGTCAAGTATAAGGTATTTATATAAATTTCATTTAATTGATTTTACGCTTATTTACGTTGATTGATCAATCTTTTATTACTAAATCAAGCTCGCCTTAAAAACGCAAATGTCTGCGCTGACAATTAGTGTCATCAGCGAAAATTTCGGCCTCCAAATTGCGGATATTTTAAGTTTACTTTCCTGTATTGATTTCTCATCAACGTTTAATTTGCAGTTATTGATTCCTCCCAGTGTAAAAAGTTAAATATATACACGGCGCCCGACGAAATAGCGTCGCTTTTAAGCACCTCATTTTCATCAATTGTCGTTTCCAACCAACGTAGCTTTCCATCCCTTTCTCGTTTCTTTTTTTTTCAATAAATATCTGATTAATCTTTTTTAAGTACCTAAATTCTCTCTACTCGAAGAATAAAGAAAAAAAAAACACTTTTATGGCCTCTCCATAAACTTCCATTCGGAAATCGCTGATCGGCAATAGAGGGAGGAGCGAGGCTACCGTGAAAAAGAAAAATTAGGAAATTCCTACCCTTTTTTTCACCCATCCTGCGACTCCTCGAAGCACCCGGGGAAACGAGCACTCGATGCACATCGAAGGCCGTGCTTCCGGGAGTGCCATTAGTACTCCACGAAGCACGGGCTAAGAGTTAAGCACCCAGCTATGGAGCGCGCGCAAATGTCCTCCACCCCATGTGAGACCGTTTGCGTACGAAGAGAGGACGTGCACACACGTGTACAGCAGCTAACACGTGCAGAGTCCGAGAGAGGAAGAAAGAGAGAGAGAGAGAGAGAGAGAGAGAGAGAGAGAGAGAGAGAGAGAGAACGGGTCCCTCCGCCACGAAATCGGCCTGATTAACGTGCTCCCTTAGCTGGTTCTTGCGATATCTTTCGCCTCCCATTCCTTGCTCGCCCAAGAAAATCGCACGAGCGATTCTTCTCGGTGCTCCCCGCGGTACGAGCTGCAATTTAGCTGCTGGTACGACAAAATGCTTTTCTATAAAAAAAAAAAACGATGTTTTCTTTTATTTTTTAACGAGGTTTAATCGTTCGGCTTTGATTAAGATTTCCGGCGTTTAACAGTGAGGCATGTTTTTACGATGTTTAAAGTGCTTTGCCTTTCTGTATTCGTTTTTAAATAAGACGCAAAAAAAGAATGTAAGAAGTCTCGCTTAAAAACTTAAGATGCTTCTGAAAATATTAAAAAGTATCAAAAAATAATCTTTGAAAATAAAAAAAAAGAGGTTTATGATAATTAGGATAGCTTGAAATATCAGTTTAAGTCTAGTTTAAGATTTTATTATTTAAATTTACTACAAAGGTAACGTAATACTTTATAACAGATATATTTTACTGAAAGCATAAGATAAATGAATCTTCAAGATTTAAATTAATTAGATTTTAATTCATGACAAATTTATTTAAATTAACGCAAACTTTGTTGGGCAATGCATTCCGCAAGGCTATAACCAGCGGATAATGTCAAGTTCAATCTGAAGCAAGTTGAATGTTGCACTGTCGGGAAAGCTCATCTCTAAGGTCTCGCGCGTCTGCGGTGGCAGTTTGTTGAGGAACTTACCACGAGGGAGCGGAAGAGGGAAAGCGATATACGTTTGCAGATTCTACTTTGGGTCAATGGACGCCTCTGGTCATTTCAGAAACTTTGGGCTACTTTACTGCACTACATGATTTTATGTAGAAATGTATAAAATGTTTTTTAATTAATTAATTAATTAGATAAATTAATTTTTAAAACAGTAGAGAATCTTTTTTATGCTGAAGACACTATCGAAATGACGAAAAATTCATAAGATTTTTTTCTATAATAGAAGATACTTGCTGTAATCCTATTATTTCATTGTGTATTAAGATGAAACACCAGAAAGGTTTATAAGTAAATTTTTTAAGGGCTAATAAATACTAATACGTTTTGAGTGTATGATTCCTATGTATGATTCATAAACGTAACGTAAATTAGCCTGGAAAGTTCTTCCATAAGATAACGAATTGCAAAAGGAAGAAAGCTTGAATGAGCCCGTGTCCCACTACACCAGTTTTCGTGCTCTGTAAGGTGAGCACATTCGAGCACACGAAGACAAAGTTGAAATCATAAATCAGGAAACGGTTTCGGTCAGTCTTGGCTTTAACGCTGTACCTATACTTGTTCAACGTAAAAGGTGATTTATGTGGTCATCGTGCGCCTTCGAAAAACTGGGGATCTTACCGCTTTCATTGTACGTCTGGTTGCACAGATCCACCAATGAAATTGATGTCCGATAAATCGAAGTATTGTTTAAGTCCGACCGAAACATGTGCCACTGAAACCGCTTGAAAAATCATTCGGAAAGCAATTCTCTGATGAACAATTGGTCATAAAATAAAATGAGGTATTATTAAACCGACGTCTTCTTATGAAACAATTTCTTAACTGAGATGTTGTCAAATTTGTTCAATATTTGAGTTAAGGTTGTTAAGTATTTGTAGATAAATTATTATGTCATAATATACTATTTTCATTTTATACTGTGACTACAGATTAAGTATAAAAAGTGATTAATGTGGACATAAAATGTATTTTTATGAATAACTAATCGAGTAAACAATATGCAATTCTGATGCATATTAATATTAATACTTTTATTAAATCCATAAATTTTATCGACTTACTAAACTTGGTATAAAATATAAACATATTTTACAAAAAAGCTGGAATTTAAATTTATATTTTCAATAGATTAATACTAAATAATATAAAAATTATATTACATTTAAATATATTCTTCTTTCAAAATTATCCAATTATTTTTTAATAGACTTTGTTCTTTATCCACGAAATCAAAAATATTTTAAATTATTTGTAAAAGTTATAATCTCGAGTATGCGGTATGATAATGAAGATAAAATATATAAAACAACGCCGGTGATGGTACACGAATAAAAAAAATGAATTTCTTTGATCCGTATTACTTAGCGCGATGTTGCGCAAGCAATATTATGCTAATTTGTAAAACAATACGGAAAGTTTCTATTGGTTGAGGTAAAATGAAGGAAGCGGTGGTTATTATTTCTTGGAAGCTATTAAAAAAGCCGCTGATCGAGAAAGCAATTAAGATTCGCTTACAACTTTTTTCAAGTTCGTTTTACCTGCTAAGCTTGAAATAAGTTTCGCTCTATTCTTGAATTTTTTCAGATAAAAAGTTCCTCCGCATTTTTACCATTAAATAAAAAAATTCATCACGATTCAAATGCCTTGCCTCATTGCTCTGAAATGGAAAAATCTTCAATTTTAATAATTTTGAACTTTGAAATTATTAATTTAATAAGTTGAGTATTACTTTAAACCAAAGTATCAATAATACTTGCGCTTTTTTTGTTAAATACAATTTTCTTATTTTTTAGAAATATAACGTTGT
Organism: Sycophila texana; assembly: GCA_035582955.1. Taxonomy (NCBI): domain Eukaryota; kingdom Metazoa; phylum Arthropoda; class Insecta; order Hymenoptera; family Eurytomidae; genus Sycophila; species Sycophila texana. The sequence continues at coordinate 30,197 of JAWWEN010029979.1, read as the reverse complement.
AATAGGTAGATTTGTCTAATCGTTTTTTCTGACGAACCTATAGTACTATGCGGTATTGAAAAAAAAACATGTATGAAATTTCACTTAAAAAGGGAGAAGTATACGGCTAAGGTAAAAAAGCTTTATGTGACGAAGTCTGTTGCAATATCCCTTCAAACGGACACCAATAAATAAAGGACAGCACCAGAACGAAATTAAAACACATACATCACGCCTATGTACGCACCTCCAGATATGCAGCAGTATTCCGATCAGACTTCAGAAATAAAAATTAATCTCCCTTCGACGAATTAATGGAAATCGTTCGTTCCCTTTTTTTCACTATCCGCTTATTTCATTCAAATGTTACAGTAATTGTTTTCACATCAAAATGATGGTGTTAGGAAATTTACGGGGAAGTATAACAATTTTAAACAATTTTAATGCAGCTACATGTTCCCTTTGATTTTTTTGCTTCTTTCAAATAATTAAAGCTACGCACTTAACTTATGGAAAATAACCTTTGTTGATATTTAAGAAGTGCATCGAATGAAAAATGATAAACGCCAAAGAAGCTTTCATTATTTACAGAAACACTTTGCACGCCCTATTGTTGTCTATGGCGATGATAAATCACGCTTCAAAAGTTTCCCCTTTGTGAGCAACAATGGCGAGCATTTTCCGGCGCCTCTTGCGGCGATTGCCAATTTTCTGATAAAGTCTTAAGCTTTGCATACGCCGAGGCCTTTAATTACCGAATTGGCGTATGAACACGCATAATGCGGTGCCTAACGTTAACAGCGGCTCCGACGAAATTTCGGAGCAAATTTGTTGCTCGTTCGTGCATCGTATTAATTAAACGCTTTAATTATCGCTAGCCGACAAATAAGTGATGTCGCACCGATACGCCCAACTCCGCTTGCAAGTTTCCTCGCAACATTAACTTTACGCTTGTTTGAGCCAACTTTTCCGCGCGTATAAAGATCGAAGCCACGCAAAGTTTTTCAATATTCACACTTATTGAACTTTTACGACGTTTACAATAATTTCCCTTAATAAAAGCCATTGATTAACTTGAGGGGATCAGCTGGCATTAAAACCTGAAAAAAATATAAATTTTTATTATAATCAGACCTTACTTTTTGTATAAATACTTATATTACTGAAATTTTCGCAGCTACTATAAATATATTTTTTGTAAAATTCAAATAATTAACTATTCGGTAATTCTATGTTGTAAGTCTTCCCCATAATGAATAAGTAAAAGATTTATCTCTTCGAATAAGTTAATACTATCTTATTCAGAGTAAATTTCACTTATTCAACGTTAGAAGGAATTAAATCAAAAAATGTTCCTTTTTATCTCTCAATAAGTAGATTAGTTGAACAATTTATTCGGGATACATGCGACTGAAACACGAGTTTGCAACGAAGGATCTTAAAATGTTTACATCACCTATATGATTTAGTTTCCAATCGTTTAAGCGGAGCATAATTTCAAAAAATAAATTAAATTGGAGTTGGAGTAAATTTTATTCCAGTGTCATGAACAATTTGCAATAAAGTTTTATTCGTAAAAATTAACCACTATAAATAACTTAATTTTTAAAATCCTTTTTCGAATCCTACTCCACGTAAAGAACAAAAAATATACGAATTAGTGAATATCTAAAAGAATTACGCAAATATATTTGAAAATAATTTAAAAAATTGAATATTTTTTAATAATCCATATAAGTTTTCACAAGTAGATTTTAGTAATGTAGGTGTTACAGAAAAATCAAAACTGATTAGTGAATATCTATATTTTTACAGATTTTAATCAGAGAGCTTATTTCCTTAATAATCCCCTTTATTTTCGGCTCATCAACCTACGCTTAGATGGCTCATTATAATTATCAAGCATTTAGTCACATGGAAGGAAATTGGGAGTTTTCCAAGGGGATGTAAGGGGAGAAGAGGGATCGAATCAACGGGTTGAGATATAATTCTTGAGCGTGAGCAGTGTTTCGGGAAATCGATGCCGCGCCGAAGCGCCGCGAGCGAAACAGGGGCGCGCGCGCGCGCGGAGAGGCGCCGCCGGCGAAGCGCTCAGTTGAGAAGAAGCGACTTTTCTCGGCATTGCCGGGCATAGTTCGAGCCAACTAATTAACAAACAATTAAAATCGATTTCACGCGACGACGAACCGTAGTTATTCACTCGGTCGATTGGATACGACCTCGCGATATCAAACGCAAGTTCGTTGATTAGCTGAGGGAGAAATTAACAACATGAAATAATTCGAGGGAAAAAACGTGCGTATATAGTAATCAATTAATTCTTTTTGCAAATAACTGCTCCTCTGTTATTGAAATAAAAACAAAAAAACAAAATACAAAGTTTCCTAGGCAGGAAGCCAAATAAATATCTGGATTACAAATTGATATAAAAATTATGTGGATTTTAGATTTCTATCTCCTTCGAGGATGCATCGAGATAAGAGAAATAAAATTCACGAGGTAAGTACTTTGACGCACATCATTCCTCTTTACAAAAGTTAATTTACATCTTTAATTTTCCAGAGTACGTTTTGTAATATTTATTAAATCATTTTTACCTTTTCTAGGCAACTTATCAATGTGGAAATGGTCTTTTATAAATCATATTTACATTTTCAAGTTACTTAATCCCGCGCGTAAAAGTTAGTTTGCCATAAATTAATAAAAGGCGCCGGAATGACACTCGTAAATTCCGTAAAATCTTTATAAAAAAATAACTACATCTTCGACAGTTTTCATCCACATTCTAAAATAAATTTCTTTTAACGAGCTCTCGATAAAAAGGAAACTCGCCCGGCTCAAATTAAAACATCTTTTATGGACTGCACGATAAAAATAAAAAATATATATATATATATATATAAACAAATCCCCACCCCGTTATATACCTCCAGTACAATCACTCGACTCGGATGAAAGGAGAAGAAAGTGATATTAGCGTAACGCGCGCGGGCGTTATTAATGGCAGTTTTAGTGACGTCGGTAATAAATTTGCAAAGCACTCCTGAGAAAACTCAAGTCATCTGCTTTAATCGCCGGCAACTGGCGCGCACTCTCCGCTCGTCTTTTTTTCCCTCTGTGTCCCAGCAGGCGCGGCGCAAAAAAAAACGCATTAAACTCCCACGAATATCGGCTGTACGGCAAAATATCTCAAATGCCTTGGGGTGACGTTTCGAGTTACACGGAAAAGAGCTTATCCCCGGCCGAATGAAGATCGCATAACCGTCGGTGTGTATATGCAGGCAGCTTTCAGCGCGCCTCCGCTTATTGTGCTCCAAACGACGTCTGTCATTCGAGCTTCATGCTAAGCATAAATTATGATAGAGAGTACATGAAACAAGCGGACCGTGATGTTGCACTTCTCTCGCTTCGTTTTATTGCTGTTGCGCAGACCTCGATAGGTGACGAGTTAAGTAATTGTAAATAGCGATCCATTACGCGCGACAATCAAACGTACCATGACAAAAACTTTAAGACCATTTCTTTTTGAGTGATTGTACACTTATGTAAAGTCGTGGACTTACAGATTCGGAGAAATTAATTGTTCGTAATGATACTAACGACCCTAGTAAAAACTAACCTGTTGTTAATTACTCTGTTAGGTAGGATTTGTTTTCGACGGCAAAAGAAACATTGTCTCGTTCATTAGATGACTTGTCACAAAAATAAGCCGAGAAAAGATCAAGTAGTTAGCTCATGCTTTAGTCATTATAAACAGAGCATCAATAATTATGTAAGCATTTATCAATTTTTTGCGGCTGTAAGTTTGTAAGATACATTATTTTGATTAAAAGATTTATTCGCGAACTTTTATAAAATCTAGATTAAATATAAAATGCTCTTTCGCTATCGTCTGAATTTTTTTTCTAGTTCTAGGTTGGAATATAATTAGTCTTTATTGTCTCTTAAAAATGAGATTCCAATCGATTCTAATAAACAGTTTGAAGTCACAAAAAAATTTCATTATAATTTATACTTTAAAAATGTAACAACTCACCAAGTTCTTTTAGTTTATTCTGTTATTTTTGTATGTTTTATAATTATTTTTTTATATCTTCTATTTTTTACATCAATTGCAATAAATATCCCTTTAATGTTCAAATAAGTAGAACACGATTTTCATTAAAGATAAATCAATAACATGAATTTTGACGCTATCAAATCTATAACTCTAAAAGACCAAAGTTCTTCCTCCATACCTCACAGTTCAATCTTATATATATATATATAAAAAAAAAAATCCAGTAACTCCCTTTGAACAACTCGCCAATGTCTTTTCCAAGCCAGGCCGATTCAGCGTTGGTCCAGCGAAGCCCGGGGCAAGATTTATTTGCCTTGCGCGCGAGCGCAAGACAGAATCCGTTAATAGTCCGTGGGGGTACGTATCCCCCGCCGACGGGGGCGTCGTTGTCGCGCGGTCGTGTTGGCCTGCCTGCTATTAGTTCTGAAGAGTCCATTAATTATCCGCCGGCGTGAAACAGCGGCGGCGGCGGGTAACCTGCGCCTGGCTCGGCCCCCGCGACTCCTTCTCCCCTCCTGAAACGCATCCAGGTATTTAGGCATTTCCAGTAATTAAGCGAGCTACGAGCGCGGCTTCCTGCCTTTGCATTCCGCGTCCGCTTTCGGTGCGCCTTTCGCTTCCGCCGCGCTGAAGAAGCCTCGTCGGGAAATTGAGTTGGGAGCGCGCAGGATGAAAGTGGGCTAAATCGCGGGATGAGGCGCGAGGGGGAAATAGACGTTTATGCGAGTTTCAACGGTATATATTTTATTTAAAAATTATGAACGAGCACTAGAGGGGCTTTTCGAGAGAGAACCGGTATAATTTCGATTTATTAATGTTTTCCAGAAACTCTGCTGCTTAATTTTTAATTCAAAGTCACCGGCAGATGTAGCAAATTGCAGTTAGTTAGTTTTGCAAGATTAAAATTTGACTTCGAAGTGCCCTCGATGTATTTCTGCGGAGTCTAAGTTGCGGATAATTTTGATCTCTTCTTTTTTTTGTTTTATTTTTATAGAAGGGCGAAAAAAATTTAGCTGAAATGAAGGCAAGTGGCCCGGAGTGACTGCCGAGTTAACGACGCTAATTGAACTTTTATTCTCTCTTTTTATTTTTCTTTCGGGCGCGTTGGATTATTCTCTTATATCGTTATTATTGCTATAAATATCGAACTTAAAAAGCGCGGAGAAAATTAAAATTGTTTTCATATAAGCGAAAGGTAGTCATACGAAAGTTCTTTTTATTATCGGTAATTACTTAAGAGTAATTGCTCAATATCGTAATTAAAGAGTTCACATTTTTAATTTGAGTTTCAATAATTATTGCCCTTTCAATTTGAGTTTCATTAACTATTATAAAAACAACTAATAGTAAAAATTAATTTTAATGATATAGTAGAAAATTTAATTGAATTTCCATATAATATTAAATTTTAATTTAACTATTACTCTGCTCGCATTAATAGACACACAAACGCATTGCATAAAGTATCAGTGAAACTCATGAGTATGAAGAAACTGATGAAAATAGAATGCCGCTGAGTTCGCGCATATATGGTTTGTCTAATTATACGATCACTATAGCTCGCAGGACCAAGTAACCACAACAACGCGTAGCTGTGATTAATAATGGAGCTTGCGGCAAAACTTTCGAATTAGAGCTCGCCTGGAGAACGATTTTACGGGCAAATAAAGCGCGCCCGACTTCGAGCGCCCTCCCGCACAACCTCGAAGAAACTCCCAGGTCAGAATTTAATGTTTTGTTTAAAATTTTCAAATTAGTTCGTTCCATTTAATTAAACCCCCATGATTAATTGCGTCGGAAACTCATACTCGCTCTAAATAGCGCATGCACATTCGAAATATTCTAACAAGTGCATATTTGATTTCGAAATTTCGCACTGCAGCGGGCGACTCGATGTAAAATTTATTTAACCAAAATAGCCAGTAATCTATACGGATTACACTTACTAAATCCTCTTAACTATTTTTGTATTTTTATTTTCAATCGAGTCAGTTTCACTTGCAGCGTTTAATAATTGTACAACTGTTCAAATAATGAGGTTCTAAAAGCATTAAATATATCCCCTCTGGATTATCGTTTTATTAAATCGCGTCTGATCAATCGACCGCAGGATAAATACAGACCGCACCAGCGAAGATTCTCATTCTTCATTTCAGTCGCGGCGCAGTCGGCGAAAACCATTTTCCCCGCGACAGCGCCGAGGGCAAAAAGGGTGGCCAGGCCTTGACGTCGACTTGATACGGGTATAATGCCTCGACCTCTCGCCTCTAGACTTTGCTTAATGGCCTTCGATATATCTCGGGGATTTTTGCTCTCTATATATCCGCTGCCTCCGCCCTCCTCCTCCTCGCCCCTCGTCAGGGCTATTTAATTCATCGGTCCTTTGTCCTCGACAACTTTCGCTTCGTTCGTTACTTCTTCTTCTCCTCGCGCTTCCTGCTGGCCATTTGAATGCAAGTAGACTCACATCGTAATCATTTATTATCTCGTTAAAGGTAAAAGAGCGTCTATTTCCCTTTACTAGCATCGATTCAAAGACTTCGGGGGATGGCATTCCTCCCACCCCCCCTCTCTCTCTCTCTCTCTTTCTGTTCTCTGTTTTTCTCTCTTTGTCCACGTGGCCTTGTGCTGGGGACCTCGGATACAATCGAATGAGCGAAGCGTTAAATAAGCGTTAAATGATCCGCGCGACATTTAAGCTTCGCCAGCGCGAGCTTCCGTCGAGTTTACTCTTTTGCCCACCTATTTTCTTTGTTGCCTCGCGAGGCGCTTTAAGATTACGATAAAGCGCGTATACACTTTTTTTTTCTAAGTCAATGCTCATTAACATTATCGCGGGAGATTATCATTTATGGGGGTAGTTAATTATCTTTACAGCGACTTTAAGCTTTAATTAGCTATTATTCCGGGCGAATGAAAAATAGACGAAGAAGAATGCGCCAAGAATTTATTTTATTTCTGGCAGTAAAGTTTTTTTTTTCAGCGTTTACGCGCGCGCTTGTTAATCGCGCACTTTGATTAAACAATTTTCGCTGAAATGAGGCAATGAACGGCGCACTATCTTCTATCTGTTCTATATTCCTTTTTTTTCTTTCTTACCTCGATAAAGCAAATATTTCAAAATTTTTTAAGTCCTACTCCTTGCTAATGGAGATCTTTAATTAAACGATATCCATTGAAATAAAAGTAAATAATTCTGCACTAATATATTCTGACCATTTTTTTAAAAAAAAAAACCTCTTTTAGAAAAATTACGCTGTTTCGAAATGCTAAAGATCCTATTTCTTGCGTTAATCGTGAGCTTTGATTAAATAAATTTCACTAAAATGAACAACGTGTCAAATGTCCTTCTCCTTGTGAATTGTGAGCTTTAACCAAACGATTTCACCTGAAATAAATCCTCCCTTCTTCGTCCTTTGTTTAACCCCAAAATACTACAGTAGGATGAAGGCTCTATTTCGATATTTCGAAAGTCTAGCTCCTTATAGATTCCGCAAAAAAAAAATAATAATAATAATAATAATAATAATAATAATAATAATAATAAAGATAAATAAAACTAGAATTGCCGAGGTGACGTCGAACCTTCGGAGTGCGCACTCAAGTCTTGCGGCGATCATAAAAATGGTCCAATTGTAGGGGTGGCTTCCACTCACGAAGTTATTAAACGTTTTACTACAATCTTCCGGAAGGCCGGCTCGTGATATGGCGTCCTTTGCGATATAATAACCTACCGGAGTCCGTCGCGCCCCTATATGTACCGTCATACGTATATATTCTCGCTCCTCGAGCGACACTTTAGCCCTCTCCCACTGCCGAGGCCCTTCATTTTTTCCTTCGCGCTCCTCTCCCCCCCCCCCCCTTCCGGCGACGCTCCATCTTTATCTCTCGTTACGAGAGCTGCCCGCGAGATAACGAGTGGCGAAGAACGAGATTCGCCGATTTATAGCCGGCAGTTAGCTTTCTATCCGACGCGACTCTCTCTCTCTCTCTCTCTCTCTCTCTCCGCCCCCACAGCCTAGTGTCCTCCCCCCCCTCAGCCCCTTGTCCACACCCACGGACGTGTGTACGCTTCGCGAGGATATAAGTCAGCAGCGAATAAGCGTTTTGACACTTCTTCCAGGCTGTACCTGTCGCCATCTATTTATGTCGGTTCTTTATGACTTTATTGGTCGTTAGGACTGATTTTACATGGGCTCCTGCAATACCAGGCGCCGAGAGTGCTTCGCTCCGCTCGCCGCGTTAGTTTGGCTGGTGTAGGTACTTTTTTTTTTTACGGTGCGTAGCGAAATAAAGGAGGAGTAGATAGTAAAGTCGAAGAAATAGGTGCGATACGGCGGAGAACAAATATTACGGCGCCAGTGAATCGAAGGATAAAAATATTATTAGCACGGGGGGGCGTAGACGATGAAGAAGTCGAGTGGTATGCAATATAAGAGTGCAGGTGGAGAAGTACAAGGGTCCTGAAATTGCGCCTGAAGAATCAGTCGATGATACACTGGATGGGAGGGTTGGGGGGGGGGGTCAACGCCCCCTAATAAATACTTAGTATCGACACATAAAAGTTGATCTTAGTTGGTGTCGCCTCCATCCCTTTCCCTCCCCAACTTCGAGTTATAAATATGGTCGCGCGAGCCCAGCTGAGCAAATAAGCCGCGGCTCCTGCCCCCGCTATATGGATACACATTGGAAATGAAAAATTGCCTTGTTTACTCGAGGCACCTCTTTCCTCCGTTTCTTCGCCTCCCCCAGCACGACTCGCCGAGCCACTCTACACATCCAGTCCCTCCGCCTCGCTTCTCGCATTGTTTTTTTTTTTTTTTTTATTATTGATATTTTATGCCTTTAATTCCTGATATCGGCAGTGGCCGCCGAGGGAATTCGCTCGCCGTTGCATTCAGCGGGCGAATCCTCTAAATCTCGGGAAGCGATTGAGAGCGGACTTAAAAAGACGAGAAAACACTTTCATGGGTTGTTACTGGGCGAACTTTCGATATAACTTAGAACTTGTCTCAAAAATGCCTCCTCCGCGAGCGACTGCGAAAACTTCGCGGCGCGTACTACGTGACAAGAAATCGCATTTGAAGACTCTCCCCTTCCCTCCTTCCCGCCCGCCAGCGCCTCCCGCATTTTTATTACGTGCGAAGCCTCTGTTATAAGTCCTCCAGGCTGCTTGACGGAGCAAATTCTCAGCGCCGCATGATAATTAGCCGCGCGAGGGGAGGAAGAAAAATTACGTCGGAAAAAAATTTCTTTACCCGCGCGCGCGCCAATCGAGATCACAGTTTCGGCGGCGAAGTGAACGCTACGGCGAGCGCGAGAAATCGCATTGTACATGATTTTACCGACTGCGAGTATGGAGCTGAAGGTGGAAGGAGAATTTAAATGGATGTAGATGGAGCCGCCTACCTGCATACATTATTATTTCTTATCCACGTAATCTACAAGGGGAAGTAGTAAATTCTGACAATCAAAAAAAGTTCAATCATTCAGATATTTCCAATTGTTTCGACATTCTGATTGAATAGCGTACACCTCATTTTAAATATTGAAAACAATGAAAATCATATCTTAGCTTCTTATAAAATTACAGTAATGTGAACTTGAGATTTTTTACTGCTTTGCGAAATTAATATTTATTATTTAGCAGTGAATTTCGAGAATTATTAATTGACCCAGTAACTTTTCACTGTGTTCATAGCTACACATTTATCGAATTATTTTAAAAAAGTGCATGTAAACGGCCAAGTATAAGATTATTACTGTTTAAACTTTCGAAATTAGCGGTTTTAATTATTCGAAATTACAATTTTAAAATGGTCTTGATGAAAATACGCCAATACTGACGTAATGAAATGTGTTTGAAATTGCCTTTTTGTTATCGAAAATAACGCGCTAGATTGATTTACTCCGATAAAATGGAATGTTATAAGTTATCTCCCAACTGAAAGGTAACAAAATGTGCGATTACCAATAACAAAATATTCGTTGGACACTTTCGCATGTCGCTTTAATGAACGCGAATTTATTTGCAATTCGACGAATTTCGGCAGTTATTCACAAAGCTATTTCGAGCGTACGGTGAAATGAATGTTCGTGAAATTACATGGAGATAAGCAGTTTAAAAAAAAAAGGTATTTGTTCTCTAAACATTTGCAGAGCACAATACTTCAGCGCGTAAAATTATATATTATATTGCATACGCGTCGATATTTCAAAGGCCAGTAAATTTGCCGAGTCGACAGAGTCTAAACTGAGGGAATGCGGACTGGTGTGCTTACGCCAGTGCGTTTCACGGTGAATTATTTACACGACGGTGGATGATATATTTGTCACGCAGCAGACAGATGAAACGCTCTTGAAGGGGATCAAAAATTACTGTCAATCGAGAAATACTTTTGCGATCGAAAAATGAAGTAAGCGCGTTAAGCTTGATCCAATTAATTTGTCTTACTCTTCATCCGTGGCAGAAAATCTCTAGACAAAAAAAAAATTTATAGGAGACATTTTTTTGCCCGATTAAGACTTCCTCTGTGGCGTGATGAAAAAAGGTTTTCTGTTTTACAATTGTATCGCAGAAAAATTTCTAGTTGATTAATTTTTGTAGATTATGTAACAGTTTATTAGTGCCCAACTAAAATTTAACGTAAGTAAGTGCATGCCGGTGCATGCTTTAAAAAATAGAACTATGACATTTCAATAACGCGGACCTAAAAATTTTGATTGCTTTATACTACTGGAGAATTTGACCTCAAATTAGCTTATTTTTGAATTCAAGACGAAATCATTCAATGAAACTCAAAATGTAATGGATATTTAAATTGCTTAATTTGCACACGCATTTAATCACCTGTGCAAAATATACGTCGCCATGTTGTTGATAATACAGTTTACACTTGATTAACTATAATTAAATTTTATGTCTGTCTAATTAGTGACAGCGTTCGTATTGTAATTAAAATTTTTTTATTTAATATACTTTTCCAATCCTAATTAATTGTACGAACAATTCATTCTAATCAAAATTTTTCTAATCAACAAAAAAGGGAAGTTATAATGTAAACGAAATAAATTAATATTGAGAAATATTAATTGGTATGAGCAATGTGTTCTGTACCAAGTGCACAAAGAGAATATTTTATCTTCTTTTCCGGGTAATGCAACTGACATAGGTCAAAAAAGTCCATTCAACCTTTCGCATCAACGATACTTTTTGCGATGCAACTATTGATTTTCACCGAAATTGTTTCTAAAGGAAAATTTTCAGGAAATTTTCTCGTCCGTCGACGATTTTTTTAACTCGGCGCCGCTCTACAAAAAGTCATAAGCTTAAAAATTCGCGTAAATCTCGCGCGGATTTAAAAAAAAAAATGTTTCAATAAAGATTTTACAGAACTGTTAAGGGCAATATTGCTGAATCACTGTTACCTCTCATTTAGCAGTTTAACACTTGCCATTAATGCACGAGCGCAATGCCGCTAACGTGGCTTTATTTTTCCATCGAATACAACGTAACTTCCAGCCCGATTACCATACATTGAATATACTTCACACGGCCGAGCCCACCCGGAAGTTCACCGTTTCCGCCGGCCGGATAATACCGCTCATTATTAAAGAAGAATTAAGCCAACGTTCGCGCTCACAATATTGGATTAAAACAGAATATAGGTGTCAGTTTTACGGAGAGGGGAGATAGGTGTGGAGGTAAAGGGACACGGGTCAAAAAGGGAGTAGGTGGGGGCGGTTCGAGCCATCGGTAAAGTGGCATACTATGTTCCGCGGTCGTAGGTCACTCCCTCTAAGCTGCATAATCCGTCGCTTAAGCCAGCTATGGTTGGAACTGGCGCAGCCGCCCGCCGCCGAGCAGTCAATCATTTTCGCGGCGGGCTGCGGTTATTTCCCGCGCGCCCACGACTCTACTTTTCCGAAATTTCATACTTTATTTGATGAGATTTTCTTGCCGGCTCGTGATTCAATTTTTACTCAAGTTCGGCCGGGCAGCTCCTTTTTATTGAATTTATTCACTCGCGCGTTATCGGGCCCGAATGAACATGACGCCCCGGGGGTTTTACCTGCCCTTTTAATATCGCAAAACTGACGCTCGCCCGCACTTACCCGTAAATGATATTCGTGGAAATGCAATTTAATATCGAAAGTATGTATAAAGCGATCTCGCATAGAAGGGTGAGGCTGAAGCTTTGATTTTCGACGAATAAAATATGTATTTAAATTAATTTCACGTACTCTCGAACAAATTATTGTTGTGCATTTGAGTATGCATATACAGTTATAAGCCTTTGAGAAAAAGTTCGTACGATTTTTCTCATAATGAATTTTTATTCGACAGACGACGTTACGCCGAATCGTTGATGCACTTGCTCGCACACTTTTTTTAATCGTGTATAATTTTGATTAAAAACTTTTGAGTTCGTTGCGTAATATACATTTACATCGCGACGACGTATTATAAATTCTTTCTCTTATCACCTTGCGCGTGGTGCATAGAAAAAGATATGAATTTTGACCAAAAAAAGAGAAAAAATAAATAAATTAAACAAACTGCGAGAGAAAGAAAGAACGAAAGTAAGAAGCTGCATGATTTATGGCCAACCGCCGCCATTCAGCATTTCACTCTCCACTTTTAATCAGACGCCCTTAATCATCATCAGAATTTCCGAACTTTCCGAGGGCGTACGCGTTGCAGCGTGAAAAGAGAAAAATTTGCCTCCCTCGACTGCGTTGCTCCGAGAGAAAGAGGTTGAGACTCGAGGAAACGCGTGATTCTCCAGCTGGGAGTCGATCTCCCTTCTCTAAAGAAAAAAAAAAAGAAAAAATAAAAAATTGCCCCGTTCACCCTCGCGCCACCCCCCGATATAGATTGATCTCTGACGGCGGTTATGAATGCTTGATAAATGGCCGCGTCCGAGGCGACCTCCGGTCATTCACGCTGCTACATAAGAAACCCGTGAATCATCGTTTAGACTCCATTAACCGCGGCTGGTGGCGCGTTCTTCGGCCGCGGGGCGCGGCGCACGTTCGCGCGCGCCTTCCTTGATAAATTGAAGTGCTGCCGAGGTGTACTTTCTCTCTCTTTCTCTCTCTCTCTCTCTCTCTCTCTCTCTCTCTCTCTCTCTCTCTCTCTCTCTTTCTCTACATCTCGCGAAGTCGCTGCGTCGCTCGCCGGTGGGCTCAAGAGCGCGCACGCGCGCCCACCCGAGAGCCGGCTTTTTATTTATGCAACCTTTATACCAAGATATATTGTCTCCCGACAGCGTCAACCCTTGAGTTCTCTCGCCCGACGCACAATTTATTTTAGCCCCGCGGAGACACGGAGTAATACTCGTGTCCGCGAGTCCGCAAGTTGCGATCAACGCTTTATTTTGCGGACTGTCCGGTGCTTCTTTTGTTTTTAGGCCGGCGGGTGATGGAGTGCTGATGGTATTATTTCATTAATTTTTTAAATCTTTATAGCTGCTTTTCTTGGAGCAGTATACAGTTCTGTATTTAACTTGATTTGTTTTCGAGGTGGGCGAATTTTATTTTGGAAATAAAAGTAGACTCTTCCGTTGGCTCGATTTGGCTGACTAATTACTGATTTTATCACTTACTTTTAATTGACGTAATTTCCTCAGACGTCAGCGGTTTACTTTAAATTGCAATTAATTGAGCGTTAATTTACAAATCTATTTTAGGTACTCAGTACGTAATAAGGGCATCCTATAAAAAAAAAAATATATATTTTGCTATATTAATTTTTCCTTAAACACGCTTCAGTTTTTATGAACGTAAAGTAGTATGATCTAAATCTTTACGAAAAACAGTATTTTTAGAAACTGCTAAAAGTTTTGTCTCGAAGAAAAACAGTTTTGAGGGATTCGCAGCAACAAAAAACATTTTTGCAGAATAATAGTTTTTACTTTTTCGCAAGGATCTCGCGAAATGTGCTTTTCCATGAGAATTTCGCAAGTCTCTCAAGACTGTTTTTCTACGCAGGAATCTCGCAAAATCTGCTTATCAGAAGAGGATTTCAAGAATATGAAATCTACTTATTTTTCCCGCCACCTCATGAAATATGCTTCGTTTTCTTATTAGGAACGATGGCCTAATAAATCGTCCTAAACGACAAGTATCAATATTTGCTTTTTAATCACAAAGATAATCCCATTTGCGTTCAGAATTTTTCATTTCTCGCTTATCGGGAAATCAATAAATCAATGTTTTCGCACCTCCGGATTTACCGTCATCTCGGTCATGGCGTGAAACGTGTCGCGGATACAAAGCGCCGGGGATCCTCGGCGTCGGGGTAGCTCGCATGCGACCGAGTCGACCAACGGCGCCCCGTCGCCATAGTACTTTACCGAGAACTCAGGGAAAAGGACGACGGAGAATCGGGCCACATCGTCGTCTGAGGCGCAGGTAATGCATACTAGGTACACGGGGCGTAAAGTTTAATCCAATGAATTAATTACGGACTGCGCGCCGACACGACCCTTCCCCTTCCCCACTCCAGTACTGCCTCGAAAGAACCCTATAATTACCATGAATATGAACTGAAGGTTTCGCTTTCCTTTCGTCCTCTCACGTCATTTCCCCGCTTGCCGTGAAATAGTCCGTCGCTTTTCAATTATTTATGTTTTTCTTCTCTGATCGTCGCGGCGAGAGTTTCGCTCTTTTCCTTCCAATGGGAACGACGTTTTTTGAGGCGGTGGGATGATTTTTACTCGTAAGCATTCGCTTTGGGTATGTTAAGGCAGGAGACATTTTTTCCGTAATGAAATTCCTCGAATACTCCTATCGATTGTTCGTTCGGGTCTCCCTTTCCTTCTTTCTTCTGTTGAAAAATTTTTTTTTTTTACCTTAGCTGTGAAATAAGTTCTTAACTTCTTTCGGGTAATCATCAATATACATTCAGTTTCGCCGACAGTAAAGCAGGCTTCGAACGGAGTACGGCGCTAATCCAAGAATTATATAAAAGATGTCGAAACTCCATCTTACCTCGAAGTTTTTTTTTTACGAATTATTATCTGTACGTGGTATATATTGCACATCTCATTAGATATTTTACTATATCTATGATTTCATGAAATAGCAATAGATTTTTGAATACCTTAGCATATATTATACTTTGTTATATTAATTTATTATATTATATTTTGTTTATTATATTATATTAATTTATTTATTATATTATATTAGCTTATCCCTTGTAATTTTTACCTAAGAATTCGATTTTTTAAACGAAACCTGAAACAATTTACAGGAAAAATAAGAATATCCTTTTGATGTTGGTAGATATTTTATATCTCTGACAGACGGTCGCTGAGCTCACGATTCGAATTACTGAATTCGCACGTCCGCCACGGTGCGTTAGTTACTCAGCGTCCCATATTAGATCCGCTTGCGACGTGTATATGCACATCGTTTACTTCAATCAGCTTTGTAAAAATGAATAAGTGAAATTTGTCTAAAATAAGTTGAATAGTAGTCACTTATTCCACGTGAAAAATCTTCCACTTGCTGCATTAAGTGGAAGATATTTAACGTGAAAGAAGTGACTATTCACTTATTCTAGTCAAATTTCACTTATTCATTTTTAGAGGGAGTGAATAGCCATTCGAGGCCGTAAAGTGCTGGTCGTTCTACCACTGACACTGGCAAATCCCATTTCATTTAAATATTTACTTTAAAAAAAAAAAAAGAAACGAATTAACAGCACGTTTCAATTTTTAGACACACCGGAGGCTCGAAAATCATACAATTTGCAGCAGCTCTAAAAGTACACACCTTAAATACTTAAAGGGTAATCCTCAAAATATCGTATTCTATAATCCCATCGAGCCAGTAGCAGACAGGAATTAGATTCAAACATAAATATTATCCTCACGCACTTTTCCTTTAACTAAGCCAAGCAAGATTATAAAAATTAACATATAAGCCAGTGTATGGGCGTATGACACTTATATTTGGCCGTTTCGATCCAATTCTAGAGGATCACCGGGAGGAAAGCCCCGTGCAGTCGGACTAAACGGTTATCGGTGTCTCTGGCCGTGTATGTTAGAAACGTTAAGCGGTTACATAATTGCACGCGCCCACTGGGGCAGTGTCGGCTTGGCTCGATGGCGTTATACGTGTATATGTAATTGCGTAGCTCCCTCGTAGCGCCAGCCCTGCTTTTCCGCCGGGCGCGCGGCCGCTCGTGAGAAATCCACTAATCCGCTTCGGCAACTTTGGCACCGACCGTCTGCTCGGCGCAAATATTCGCGCGCCATGTGTCCTTCGAATCTGGTGATTCGCTTTATACGACAAAGCTTTACGGGCCTCGAGCTTCTGCGTATCAGACCTCTGACTGTTTATTGTGATAGATGATCATATCTTGATTACTGCGTAAAACATGATTTAAAAACAAATTTACGAGGAACAGACGACTCGTCGTGGGTAAAATGAATTTTATAATTTTTATATTTAGAGGAATTGATTCAACTTTTTTTAATAACTAGTGAATTTAGCGGGAATAGTCAAGGCATAGTTAAACAAAACACGAGATGTCTGACCACACATGGATGTTTCTACTGATCCGAATAATGTATTTCGATATGTCATTTAAATCTGATTACATTTCTCATAATTGGTATTTCTTTTATGCACATGCAAGAATAAATTTATCGAGAATAAATCATTCAGAATTTATAAATAGACGCCTTACCATATCTGTCTTTTTCTACTTATTCAAATTTTATTACCCAATTGATAGTATAGCATCTCGATAATTTCTAAGTTTAGAGAAGCTAATGCGATATTTAATAACATGCATTTATTTTACACACAATGACAAATTTATCGGGAGTAGATTATGCATTATTGATAAGTGCATATTAATTGTCTTGCCGTGCTTGTCTGTTTCTACTGATTTAAAGTTTTTTACTTTCGTTTCCTTTCTGGTCTAAATTTGTAGTATTAAATTTAATAATACTTAAACCATTCTTATTGCCTTTATTAAAATTATTAATCATTTATATTTCGTATGTGTAATAACAAAAACCAAAATTTAATTACCAATATTATTAATTAATTTAGAATATTATTAATTATTTTAGAAATTCCTAATTTTATTCTTTTAGTACTTGCTAATGTCCTACTGACTTTCATTAATAATTGTGAAAAAAGAAATTTGCACAATAATTAATCACTCAATTAATAACTTTAATAGAATATTGTGGGTGCAATTACTCACTTTGCAAAATCACGCTCGACAGCACAAGTACGCTAATGGCTGATGTTAAAAAATGGAGTGGAAAAAAAAAATAAGGAGGGAAAAAATAGGCAGTCAGAAATGAAAATATTGCGAAAGTATTACATAGCTACTTCCCCAGCAAATAAAACTTTCTCGTCAACTGTACGCGCAGCAGAGGCTCTGACAGGCACGTCTAACTAATCCTTGGCCGTGCGGCTCATGTTATGACTGAAGCCCGATGTACGTCATTACTCAAGCTTACGTACAAAACTCAACCAGCAAGAGCAGCTTTCCACTCTTCCACTTTTACCACCCACGCACGAAAGATGCGTACAGGGTAACGTGAGAATTTTTCTCCAGAAACCTTTTCCTGGCTGTTACACTTCCTTTTTTCTCTTCTTTTCTTTTTTTTTTTGTTTGGTTTTTTATTATTACGACGAATCTTCCTCCCTCGGAAGAGCTGCGTAAGCTCCGTTACTGATTGCGTAGCTTACTCGCTTAATGGGACACTCCCTTACGAAAGCAGTTACCCTTTTAAAAAGAATAAGCTATAAATAAAACTAACCCGACCAAATAACCAGTATATCTGCAAGGAGTATCCGTGCACAATCGATATTTTCACTGCTCCCGCAAGGAAGATGTTTATTTATACTCGGCGAGTAATGAAACGTCGCAAAATTAAAAATAGCAGGCTATTCAATTTGAGCTATCGCCGGCGAGATCCTCGCGAGGGATAAGAATGCTAATTCAAGAGTCTCACGAAGGGCGGGGAGGCGAGAGGCGCTGCCGAGCCGAGGAGGGCACAGAGCCGACGGATCGGTGCATGTTGCGCGATCCCGGCGATAACAATCGTTCCTCCCGCGCTCTTTCGTGCCCTCGGCGTTAATTTCACGTCGCGCACGCGACATCATTTCCACGGATCTGCCGGCGTCTCGCGGGCGGCTCGTTACGCCGAGCGACATTGTTAGTGTTATTGCCATTACCGTTATTATCATTGCCCATTGTGTTCATTATGCCGCACGTACCGGCCAATGTTTACGCGTAAATCTGACCCACAAAGTTCGCATATTGATCCCATCCTGATTCCGGCCTTCATTAGCTAACTGCGCGTCCTCCGAGCGCTATCTGTCGAGTTCTATCGCCATTTGCACCTAAACGCTTGGTAATATATGTGCTGGGATACGGTTCGTGATTTTTTTCTCTTCTTTTTTTTTAAAAAATCTTTTCGGGTGCAACGTTTTTTCGGTACGTGAAAAATTGATGAATTTCATGCGATACCTCGGAAGGTAAAAGTAGGTTGGGAGTATATGGGTTTTATAGAGAAAGTATAGTAGGCAGATTGATACATAATAAGGCTGGTTATTACATATTGTGGAATACTATAGGAAATTATTAAAAATATTAAACAATATGCAATGCGCTATTTTTTAAATACTTAATTTACTGGAAAAGATACGCTGATGGGTTTTCTCAGAGTACTGATGTTACTGATAAGATTCTTTTCCTTTTCTTTCTATTTGATCTTCAAAAATTTATTTATAAAGATTCTATCATATTTAAAAATCTCACCATATGTTGAAAACTAAAAGGTTTACTGTAGATCTTTTTACGTAATTTCATTTCCTATAGGAGGGCTGGATGAACTAATGATGATTTATCTTTTCTAGTTATTTAATATTATATTGTTTTATACTTTTTAATCTATCGGAGTATTACAAAATATTAGGTCCTATAAAATATCTCTTATGGAAAACGACAACGATACAACAGCGTCAATTAAATGAACTTCTGAATAAAGATTAAATGGATTATAGTAACCAAATAATCAATTTAAAAATAATCCACTTTAGTATTGTAGGTCTTAAAATTTAATAATATTTTTTTTTATTTGCTCAAACTGTCAGAGATTTGAAACTAACATAATCTCTTTCTTATCATAAGCATTATAGTAAAAGATAGACAGTGGTAGCTATAAGAAAATAAAGTAGGGTGTTTGATATATGAACAACAGTAATTATTGGCTGACTGTTAATTTACAAATACAGCCTTTTCTACGCAATAACGGTCCTTACTGCAGTTTATTACGTAATTCCTCATCTGGATTCGTATTTTCATCCTCGTACTCTTCCTCTCTTTTTCTGGAGAAAACGAATCCTACGCATCACCTGGACGCGTGCGTGACTGGATTAACAACTTCTATATTCAAGTCGAATGATCCAAGTTGGCCGGAGCCTGAATTTCATATGAGTCTGAATTTAATTTTAGTCGGACGGGCTTGTCATATCACATTTTTCCCTACGATCGAGCTGTTTTCCACCACGATCAAAGTACCATCTCTTAATCAAAGAGCTAATACAATTTTCATAACTGCGAGTGGACGGCAAATTGCATGAAATATTGCGTTCAATGAAGGCATTTCACAAATATTTAACGGCCCCTGCGGTTTGAATTTTCGAAGACAAAAACTCCAATTTATATCTACATTATTTTGCCCTATTTGAAAAGTAATTTTACATCGGAAAAAGTTGCCTGCCAACAAAGGCTTCGCATACTGTGATAGTTTTAACGTGTCCTTTTTTTCCATTTCCACCATTTTTCAAATCTTTCCTGTCGCGAATACAATTTTTATTTTTGATGAAACGGCAAGTTACAAGCGACGTTAAAAAATAAAAAAAAAATCTTAGAATATTGCACTCTAAAAAATGTATTTAACAATATTTTAATTGTCGTTGCACGTATACAAGCAGTAAGATTAGATCGCTCTTATTTGAAAGCATTCAGCAAATAGCTGACCATATATAACAAAGCAAAGTAAGAAATGAAAAGAAAATAAATTCACTAATTAATTTTCCCTCCGAGAGACAAAGCTCGCCGACTCGTCAAACAGCTTTTACCGCGTCGACGCGGCGTCTCATTACTAACAACAAAAAAAAAAAAAAAAACTCGGCAAAGGCCCGTATGTACATTTACAAAGTTGACAAAAACGTCGACTGGTGAGTGAACTGACAAAAGCACACGTTGAAAAGGTGACGCCGCCGAAGAGACACCCGAGACGAACTCACTTCAAGTGTACCCGTACACATCCGTCTATGCAGAAAGGCGAATATATTAGTCAAATCTACCCTCGTGCATTCGTTGAGGCGTTGTGCGAGATTAGGGATTACCCTCGAGCCGTGATCTTTGAGCAAGCATATATCCAAACGCCTAAATGAGAGCTGGCCCTGTTTATATAGTTTATACGAGCTGTTCCTATTTGTACAGCTCGGCTCAAAGAAAATGGTGCTATAACGTGCAGTTCGTGAATAAATTATTAGATGCCAGTGTGATATTGATTTTAAAAAGATAAAAATAATAAAAACAGGTGTCACAAACGCGTTCGCACACGCGAGTTTGCGAGCGAAAATAGAAATTATAAGAGGCCCGCTTAATAGTAAAGACAATTTTTATAGCCAGACTGATCTGATTTCTTTGTTTATTTATTTTTTGTACATTTGTCAATGACTTCTATCTGTAGCTATACAATTATTATATTTATTGTTAACATATATTAAGTAAAACAATTGGAAATCTAAAAATGAAGACAGCTATTCTTAATTTGATTGGTGATGACGTAACTACGTGATTAGTAGTCTATCTTTGTCTAATATGCGACTGATCAACATATGCGTAATGTAAAAATCAGAAAAATATAAAAGCAAAGGATAATTTACTTTTACATTCCGAGGGAAAAAAGAAACTTTGATAACATAAGAATACTAGCCTATAGTATATATAAGTAAAATTTAACGCTTATAACTGAATCTCCGAATAAGATGTTTCTAAACCCACTTCGCATAGTGCACTGCAAGTTATCAAGATAAAAAATATAATAAAAGAATAAAGCGCCCACGTGGAAGGAAGTACAAAGGATTTTCGGCTCAATATAGGAGGACAGTGTATATTGACTGCCAAACAAAAAATATTCCCACCGGTTTAATTTCGCTGGCCTGGTCAATAAAGGCGTCAGCGTCCATTGTGTGGGCAAGAGCTGCGCGTCGGCATCGCTCAACGGAGACATCAGCCCCTTGTATTCCTGGCAGCCACGGTTGCAAATTCGGACACGCAGAAACGCGACGACGACTTTGGCCGCCTCTCAATCTCGTCGTCCTCTCGCGCTGCATCGACTTTAGCCACTCGGCAAACTGCGGGGATTTCTGTTACCAAGGACCCTTCCAAGTTTCAGGAGGCGAGCGGATACTATAGAGTCCGAAGTACCGAGTCCGGACGCAGTCGACGCCTCAAGCCGGCAGATTGCAATAACTTCAATCGCGACTGGCTATCTAGCAAGATTTCATCTTGGAAAATACTGTGCTCGGGTACATTTTCTTTTTCGGAAAGCGATGCTTAAACTTTCGATCGGTTTACTTTATGCGCTCGCCTTGTCAAGTGGAAGTGATAGAATTTCAAACGTTTTATTTGTTTTTACTACTGCGTATCGCGGAAAATGTCGTTACTGTTTCTAGAAAGTGCTTCGAAGTTTCAAATTATTTCTACAGTGTATACAATGAGGACTATAAATAAAGTGATTTCAGGAAACGTTGAGAGCTTTATTATGTATCTAATACGTTAAATTCTAGAAATTTGAGAATATCCCAAATAACTAATGGAAAGGGGTCTATTATGAGAATGGATCTGAAAAAATAGTATAGAATAAATTGTGCTTATTTTAGCAAATAGAAATAATAAAACTTTCAACAATTTTCTTGATACTCAAAGATTGCAGGAAAATCTATTATTTTCTTGCTTAGGACATTTTTATTAGAAGATCCCTGTTTATAAATTTTTAAAAAGTTCGGATTTAACATTTATTTTTTGCATTTTTATGTGAACGACGTGAAATCTATGCTATTTTTATCTATTAAAAATAAATTTCAATATCATTTGATAGCTTAAAATTGTTACAGAAAATGTAGAGAATACTAATTAGTTCTTAATCATAAAGTAGAATGGTATTTTTAACTCGTAACTGTGTTCGTTTACCTTCAAAAACATCTCTTATTTCAAACGACGAATAAATTAATTTACAAAAATTACAAAATGAATAAGAGCCTATCAAATCTATTTTAAAAGTTTCAATGCATCATTTCAATAACAATATAGAAAACTAAAAAAAGCAAAGCACACAAATACAATGCGAGTACTTGATTTTAAGTTCTTTACTCGTAAAGTGTGGTGAATAAAATCAAACAATAGACCGGCAACATCGGCACAAAAGAAGACGACGCTTCATAAAAAATGTCCGTGGCATTTCAATATTCAATTCAACCTGCTCGAAAACTCATAGCCATTCATATTCCAAGCAAATTCGTATTTCCGCGAAATCTATTTTCTTTAAAGAATTTCCCGCTGCAAAGTCGGTCTCTGTGCAGCAAGATAAAGTGAAAAAAATAACAAAAAAAAAAAGCGAAACAGTCTTCGCGAGGCAGAGTGGCGGGGAAGGACGATGACGCGCGTCACCACCACGAACGGAAGTCTCCAATGCTTCCTTGGATCTGGTCCGCGAACGAAGAGCCAAAGAGAGAAAAAAATAGAATAAAGCAGCGAGAAGAAAGCGAGAGTGGCGACGTTACGAGCGCGCTGTGAGAAAGAAGCTCCTGGCTCGGCAGAAATGTTTTTCGCCACGCGCCAAATAAAGCAGGGCAGGTATTGCATTGCAAAGTATAAATTATTTCGTCGAGATTTATCGCACCGGTAGGGATGATACCCCGCCGGTGCCGCGGGGCTTTAGGATTGCATCGCGCCACCGCTTCACACGGCACTTTCTTTCGAATTCCCCGTTCTTTATACACCGAGTCAGCGTATACCGGGGCTACAGTCTCGGATCTTTTTTCTCGCCGCGTTACATTTATGATTTTGTTTTCGGATTTTTCGCCGGGACATGAAACTTTTTAGTGTCTTTTGTTTGCCTTTCCACTTGTTGGCTTCAAAATCGTTGATTACTGTATTTTTTTTTGCACGATTGATTCGTAATTTTTAAACGTATATATGTTAAACTACACAGTACTACATTACTTTTGTGCTTGAAGTAGAAAATGTACGATTCGGACTAAACAAATCCAATAAAAGGTAGCTTGTTTTACTTTCATAATAGTAGGGGTTGTAAAAAATTAAAATGTTTCCGATGAAATCACGAATTTTTTTTTATATTTTTTAATGTTTACAAAAAAAAGAAATAATAAAAAATAAAAAATAAAACAATTTTGCATTTCAACGGAAACTTTTTTTCTTCAATACCTACGACTATTAAATTTTATTTTATTGAAATTTTTTATTGTACTTTCGTTTTACTTCCACTCAAGGATTTTTATTATTTCCAAGCGATTACTTTTAGTACGGTACAAATATGCAGCACAAACAAATATCTCAATGCATGACTCAGAAAATTATACATTGCTGAAATGCACATTATATTACGTAAAAGTTGCAAAGTGACTTTATAGTCAATAGCAGTCTAAGTAACAAGAAAATTCAAGAGCTTAAATCAATTTGTATATGCTAATCCCAGAGAAAGATACCCGAAACATGAGTCACCGTCTACTAACCCACTCCATCACAGACTAAAGTAAATCTATAACTAAATTATACACAAGTAATCTAGTTAAGATTAAAACAGCGACGAAAAGTCGGAAATAATCTGACCCCGACCCGGACGTAATTAGCTTCCAAAAATATCGCTTCAATCGCTATATCCACCCCAGAAGGGAAGGGCACGGGACACGCGCTGAAGAAGGAGGCGTCCTCGAGACCTCGGCCTAACAGGAGATTCGTGCGTCTTGCTCGCAGGCATCTCCTCTCTCTCGCAGGACCCTTGGCATCCTCGACACGTCGCCCGTCAACGGTGCGCCGGGAGGAGGACGCGCGTCCCCGGCACCGGGGACGCGACGCCTATACATATCTATATATACCCCCGGCATCGGCGTCTGCCCCCTCGCGGTATCGCGCCATCTCGACGTGATGCCTCGCCTGCGAACATATAGCGTAAGTAAGAGGCTCTTCAGGAGCGGGCGAAAGGGATCTCCGCGTGAGAGAGAGGGGGACCATGACGATGCGGGCCGCGTCGGCAGCTTTGTGGAGGCGTCGTGTTTTTTTTTTCTCCTCTTCCTCTCTTCTCCCTTCATTTGGCCCTTGCGTGCCTCGCGGACGGCACCGATGATGGAGTAATACGAGATTCTTTTTTTTCTCTGCTTTGCCGGGGTATAGAGGGAAAAGGGGGAATTATTTCGTGAGTGTCGAGCTTGCTCGAAGGCCTCGTCTGCTTTAATCGTCATATTTTCCAGGTGGAGGGGAGAGGCCGGAGTGGCGCGCGTGTTACGCGAGACGTGAGAAATTTATTCAACGGCTGAAATCTTTTTGGGGCTTTTCTGAACATTTATAATTTACTACGTTTCGTACGAATGCACCGTTACGTATTCTATGATTTAAAACCGACTATCATTCGCCTTTCTTTTTGGGCGTGCAATATGTCTTGAAATACATTTAGGGGAGGGTTGCTCTTTTCGCCAGCGAGCTTGGAATCCTGAAAAAAAAGTCTGGATGATTGAATAAATTCACAAAGTAAGTGTTATTAACTTAATTAACAATTATTTTATTATTATTAAAATTATTATATCCACTTCACGAGTTTAGTTTTCACATATCTGCTTATCATGCTTGTGTATTTTTTAACATCACAGCAATAATTTGTTGGTCAAATTATTTAAAAAAAAATTTCGAATAAATAGAACTATTAAAATGATTTATTAAATATATAAAATTGATTCATGAAAATAAAATATTAAGTTGGCAAAAAAACATTTTGAATGTTGTCGAAAATCAACCGGGTATTTGCCTTTTACTAACCAATCACATTGCTTCTAAATGCTTTAGAACATCCAGCAATCGTTTTCTAAGAAAAAGCGAGAAAGAGAGAGAGAATACTTACTGTTTATATAATCTTTAAAGAATAAATTTACATAATATGTTTAATTTATAGTTAAAATCAATTTTCAACTGCATTTTTTTAATCAAAGATATAATAATAAAGTTTCTTTTCATAAAGTCAACAAAGAACGAATTTCAGCGGATGAGAGAAGCAAATACGATTCCATAAATTCGTTATATTTTTATAACGGAGACAGGAGTGACTGGGTTGAATGCATTTATTGAATTCTCTAAAAAGGGACTTCATTGGATAAACATCAACAAGTGTTAAATTTATTTTTAATTCCATTTTCATAAATCAATTAATTTTAACTGTCATATATAATAATACTACACTTTTTCTTTTAAACGATCCGAGCTGCATTTAAAACCAGCACTTGCATGACAACCGTGCAACAAGTATACTATTTTCAATTATCCTTTCTTTTTAGATAGTCAATGACGCGAGTCTATTAATTTTCTCTAACTGAAAACCAATAACCATTTGAATTCCACTATGATAACTTTAAAATTCCCACTGTAAGCTTGTCCACAAAAAAAAAAAAAAAAAAAACTCCCAAAATTACCGACAGACTACCTGAAAGCTCGTTAAACTGGGTTAAAAGTAGCTCATCGCCTCACCTTCTTCCCCGGCATAATTTGCAATTACCAAAAGATAAATGGCCTAGGCGCTAGCAACTGACGAGCGGCCCTAAAGCTGTCAAAGCCGTAACGCCGGCTGCAGCTATAACGCAATTGCCGCTCCAGGAAAGCCGCCCGCGCGAGTTGATTGAAAAGGACCAGTCCGGCTTGGCGCGCACTCCACGCGCCGTAATTTGAAGCCAATCCCTGTAGCCACGAGACGCTAAATTCAACGGCGGGAACAGTTTATTAGAAGGGCGCCTCCCGCGAACTTCAAGTGTGTGCGAAGCACAGCAACCCACGCCTCGAATGAAATCACGCGTACAGTCCTTCATCCCTTATACCTCGGCTGCGAGACTCGGCAGTTCCCGCGGTGCTCGCCGCGCAACTTTGCAAATACCGAGAGTGACAGAACGTTCGCGCGGCGAAAGAGCCGTCATGCGGAGGGACGGAGGGGTGAAAAAGACGCGGGGGTGTGAGGAAGGCCGCTGTAAGGACGGGGAAACGAGCTGCGCAGGTAAGGAAGCAAATTACGGAAGTTTGCAGAAACGCAGAAGTTCTCGCTTTCTCGAGAGCGCCCCGTCGATGTTCGAACGACTAAAATTCGTTCCTTCTGCGTTGGGAGGGGCGAGGAGGAGGGGGAGAGCTCCTTACGGACGCCTAAGCAACATCTGAAGTCTCGTGCTTCCGTCGTCTTGTGCCCTACTCTACTCCCCTCTTTCCTACGGCGGTATCCGTGAATTTCGCCCTGGGATCTTTAGCTTTTCCTTTGTTTTTCTTCGCTTTGTCTTAGCTCGATTGTATACCTACTAATGAGTTTTAAGGGAGGCAACTTGCGGGGTCGATTTTTACCTTGCTGTTTTTATTGCCTTTTCGAAGTAACTTTTTTTTCTTTCATTTTTGTAAACACTTATAGTGGAGAGAATATCGTGCTAAAAAGTATTGTAAGTTTTTACGTACTATACATTTATTATCAAAAAAAAATTGCAACACTTTCTTGTAAAATTTCATAGAATTTTTAAAAGTTGTATAATTTCTTACAGTTAGGGTTAATTTTTTAAGACTTATTTAACTTATTTATTTGATAGATGATGACAATTTACGAGGACATTAAAAATATATTCTAGTAATGTTTCAGAATGAAAGAGTTCTTCCACTTGAATTCACTGTGAACTTTCATATGCAGTATAGTTATCGCAGAAGACTTTCGTTATTTGCTTCAATATTATTGCAACGAAAAGAAATACTGCAAATCTACGGTAACAGTACTCAAATAAATATCAAAATCCACTTTACATACCATTACTCCAGCAATTCTTCTTTATATTTCTTATTCAGTATCATTTTATAGAAATATTGCAAGAGTCGTGCAGTAAATAGCGTAATAAAAATACCTATATAAGTAGTCTATTCTTATCTAAGTTTATAAAATTAGCGAAATTAATATAAAGTAGCGATGTTTCGTAGAAAAAAGAACACGCAGAATGAAATATTGAATTGTAAATTTTTTAATCTTCAAAACACACTCTTTCCTAGAATTTTATGTAAAAAATTAAATAATTAAAAAATATCTCTCTTACAATTAATAAATTAGACTGCTAACTTATTTTGTTTACATCCACTCAGTCTTTCCGTCGCAACGCTCCAACAGCAAGTGACTAGCAGTGAAAGAAATCCCTCATCTCTCCAATTTTCTAAAAAAAAAAACCAATACTGAAGTACTTGAGAAACTTGGGAGTTTACGTTTTAACTGAAATTGTCACGCGGTAAGCAGTATTCCGATACTAGCGCGCCTGGAAATGAGCGATCGAGCTGCGGCATTGAGCGCGCGATGCGATCGAAAAGGAGTTCGATTCTCGTAAAACGGCGTTTCGAGCTTTTTCGAGGCGCGCGCTCGCCGAGGTTAGGCGTTGAAAAAGCGCGAAGTACCTCGACACTTTGCCGAAGTAATAAAAAGTCGGGAGAGTCATGCAAATGAAATGCACGTCGAACCAGAAAAGGTCGTTCTCGTTTGATTTTCCTCCTACCGTGGGTCTACTGCGCGGGGCCCGCGCGAATTCAGCGGAACTTTGTAAGAAAATCAGTCGATGTGATTTTCTCCCGGTGAATCGGGAACAATCCGTCGGTCGAGGGTTGAAAGAAATTTTACGACGCGATGCATAAGTTATTCACTGCTTTTAATGAAACGATTACTGTTTTCACGGAGCGTTTTTTTTTTCTTTTTCTTTTCTTTTTTTTTTTTTATTCTTAACCGACGGTTTTTAAGGTTCATTATTCCAGTTATATTAAATAAAGGAACGAAATTTAGATGAGATTATGAATATGTATTATTTAATGAAGAAACTCTATTTATTAGCAACTTTCGACGACTTACTAAATGATAATTAAACATAATCGTCGTAAAAAAGGATCAACTTAAATAATTTATCAAATACCCGATAAAAAAATAATAAAAATTTATATTTTTCTGTTTGAAAAGCATATATAAACTGATAAATAATTAAAATAGAACAGGATAAAGGTATAGGGGTGCATTGGAGCGAGTAGCAGAGCGACTTTCAGCGATTTCGACGTCGCGCTCGCGGATAAATTTACCGCCGCAGCCGGGGGTCCCCACTGAAGTAGAAATAATGCGAGCCACGGCGAAAATGTTGACAAGACGGTTCGCCGCAACGACTGATCGCTTCAAATGCTCGCCGACGCGATACGAGAATTTCCTCCCCCCCGCCGCCGTACGATTTCACGGTGCGCATACAGCGCCTGGATTTTTAAAAATCGACTGCACGACACGCTAAAGCGAAGAGGAGGGGATCCTGCGCCACATGCACGGGGACAGCCAGGCTGAATTCTCCGTGTAGTTGCGTATCCGCGCGACGCGCAGCTGAGGCCGTCTCTCTCGCACTTGTTCGCGGTTTATACCGCAATGCAGGGTGTCCTGGAAAGTAGGAGACCGCTAGTTTCAGGTGGAAATAGAAATACGTTGGTTGGAGTGTATATTGTACAGCTACAAAATTATTTTAAAAAGTTGAATAGGATTGTATCAGATATATATCTGTAAACTTGATTTTTATAATTAAAATCGAAAGCGTTCGAAAGAGTTATCTATAATTCATAATATTGAATAAGTAAAATTGATACAAGTAAAATATTAAAAATAACTTCTACGTACTGAGAAGTTCTGTCAGAGAATATTCCCATGAAAATTGAGGTGAAGTTCCCCATCAAAATTACGTAAAAACCATCCGGTTCGTAAGAATCTGGTAATTCTTACGAATAAATCCCTATAACTTTTTCATCTTGAACAGTTGCTGAGCTTTTACGAAAGCTCAAAAGTTTTATAAAAATTTCGAGTATTTTACCGTAAAAATTAAGGAGCTTCTCTTGTAAAAATGACAAAGCTTCGCCGACCATTTAAAGTTATATTGATTCTTCTGTAATAATTTCCAGTGCTTGTAAATAATCCTATAATAATATTTTCTCAGTGTACTTATTTTGATAAGTAAATGATTTTAGGCACAGAATCAGTAAAATTTGAGTAAAATTGTGTTCTTGTTCAGTTAATTTAATTAAGAATAGTAAACTTGAAAATATTTATTCCTCTGTCTTATAAATAACGAAATGTACAGTTTGGATTTGGACAGAACTTCAAAACGAAGGTATGAAAGTAGCAGTTACATGTACATCTACCCATTAATAAAGTTTGAAGACCGAAGAACTTCTTAAGCAGGTTGTAAAGTTTCGTACTATAAAATTCCACTTATTTGGAATGAGAAACGCGATGTAAATAAACCATGCATCCAGGTAAATCGTAAGATGAAAGTCTGGAAAATGTAACTGTTAACATATATTCAGATTATTGTAAAAATAATTTGTTTCACAAGATGTGCATTTAATCCAGTTTTGTAATGCAGCTTATTGTATAATAAAGCATCTTTAATTTGCATTGATAATACCTGCATAAAAATTGCAATAATATGATATTGTTTATTGATATAAAGAACTGATAATTTTAGTCAACAATTACACGAATCCTTTCAACAATCGCCAACAACCTCCAACTTTGTTAATTACAAGTTATTTTTTTGTTTTTACCGCCCGTCCATCTCATTAGCTAATTAATTTAAGTTACTGATAGCCAATTAATCCAATCACTAACAACGCAGGACCTCTAAACCTATTATAAGCAGAATTAACGATGTGAAATTCATGAAAATCTGTTAATTTAAGAGAACAGAAACGTAATCCTTTCAGTAATGTATTAAAAAATATATTTTTCACCCTAATCACTTGAAAAGTCCACTTTATTGACCTCCGCAGAGGGAGTAAAGTGATACTTTTTAGTCACAA